>SEYY01003136.1:0-2500 GCA_009176605.1 Armadillidium nasatum | reverse complement strand
GTTTTTCAAAAATGTTCTTTTAAAAACACAATTCTTGCAATAGCCGTTGAACCATTTATAACATTCTACCTCCTCTGAGGAGGCCACCTCATTTAAGGGAAGCATATAATTTTATATCGATCGAAGAAATAAATATTTTCTACTATTTATTTGTCGTGAAACTTTCATTGTCCAACTTGGGTATATTATAATTAATAAATATAAGAAACGAAAGGAAAAAATATATCTAAAGGAGTTTGATTTAATTTACCTTTTAGTTACTAATATCTAATTAAGTTGGGGCAACGAGCTCAACATACACACACATGTTCACACTCACTCACGCATAATATATATATATATATATATATATATATATATATATATATATATATATATATATATATATATATATATATATATATATATATATATAATATATATATATATATATATATATATATATATATATATATATATATATATTAAAACTTGAGATCTCGAAATTTCTTAACTTTTCTATAAAGAATGCGAAAGAATTTCTCCAAAAATGCAAAAACTAAATTTCAAAACTTGTAAACTTCCTGTTTCTTTTTTATTTTATTTTCTTCCTTCTTTTTTTACACTCATTTATTCATGCCTTTAAATAAAGAGCAATATTTTTTATGTAACTTTTATCAAGCATATTTTTTTCCCCCATAAATATTCATAGAGGTTATCAGAATTCTTGAGGGTGTTTAAAAAAGAACAATTTTAAATGTACCAAAAAATTTTTGCATATCGTTTTTAAAAATAAAAACTTTATGTCAATTTTTTACCAATTTTTCTTCTTTTTTTTGTTTTGTTTTCTATTTATTATTTATTTAGTTTCAGAATTTACTAATTTTTTATATATTTTTTTTTTTTATTAAAAACCATTTAAATATGATATAGCGAAAATATGTTAAATTGTTCACACACACACACACACACACACACACACACACACACACACATATATATATATATATATATATATATATATATATATATATATATATAATATATATATATATATATATATATATATATATATATATATATATATATATAACAATACTAATCATGCGGGATATGGTGCTGAGTAGAGAGTATATACATATATATATAAAGTAGTATACCTGGCGCTACTGACAGGTTCCAGATTTAGCTACTTTTCGAAAAATCTGGCAACCTATGCCAAAACGGGATTTTGATTTGCAATGCAAATCACTCCGCTCAAATTGACCTCACGCTCTTTCCTGACACCATTTTGGGGGTTCAACCCATTGAAATTGGCCTCAATTCAGGGGAAGGGGGCCTCGTGAACCCGCCAAAATATCAGGAAGTTGCCTGAGTTTGCAAAATCGCTGCGTTCATACTCTCTTTCCTGACCATTTTCTTGCGGTTCAGGCAGTCTGAAATTGGTTCGAAATTGGGGGTCTGGGAGTCCGGGAGCTCGCGCGGTTTTTTCGAAAAGTAGCTAAATCTGGCACCTGTCAGATATACTATATATATATATATATATATATATATATATATATATATTATATATATATATATATATATATATATATATATATATATATATATATATATATATATATATATATATATATATATATATATATATATACTTCCACGCCCAGGAAGACTTCAGCCTGTCAGCGGGATCGGCATACGTCTTGACTTCGGTATGTCCTGTACTGAAGAGTTTCCTTGGCTGGATCCCAGAGTTTCACCAGCAAATTCAATTTCAGACAGTGGCTTGCAAAGCTTGACCTGCCTCTAGAGACTGCAATGTCTAGTTATCAAGCATACAAACGAGGTTCATCATATTTGTGCATATTATGTTCAGCATCACACATATATATATATATATATATATATATATATATATATATATATATATATATATATATATATATATATATATATATATATATATATATATATATATATATATATATAGAAAATAAATGTCTGCTATTGGACTCGAACCAGCAACCATTAAGATGGTGAGTCTCGTGTGCTGACCACTAGGCTACGGCAGTTACAAAACGAAATCGCATTCGAACTTGCTCATGATCTACAGTCTATGATGTCAGTGCCCAAAGGACTCCCCCGACAGAAACTCGAGCAAAGGGCAACGAGGTCAAAGGTCGAATCCATCACTCGCAGACAGTTATATAATAGATTTTAAAGTCTGTTGTAACTTCCACAGACTATTTTCATACTGAAAATTAATGTCTGCTATTGGACTCAAAGAAGCAACCTTTTCTATATGAAAATCGCCGATTGCCGATCGTCTGGAGATGAATTCAACTTTCGAAACCTTTTCTTAACTTTTAATTCTTCTCCTTATATTTTTAAATTCTTTCTGCTTCTGGGCTCTACCTTTTCTGATCAATGTATCGTGTTCTTTTTCTTCAAGCCTTTCGTAAGAAAGACTCCCACCTACAGGGAAGAAACATTTTTTCAATCTTTGGTTCGCAAACTGGAC
>SEYY01003135.1:22500-28000 GCA_009176605.1 Armadillidium nasatum | reverse complement strand
AAAAAATATTATGCAATGAATATCTTATTGCCTCAGTCAACTCAACTCTAGCATAGACCTAAGTTAAGTGTATTCGAGCTTTTATTAAAATTACTTATAGAGGAAATTGTCCCCTATACTAAATTATAAAATTAATAAAACAAACCGAAACATCGTATAAAAAAAAGTAATAATAATTAATTAATTAACATTTAAATACAGTGAGATAATAATAAAGTTAGGACCTATAGTTCACTAAGAATACAGAAAATTCCTCTCACCTTATTTATGGTAATAGTCTTCTCAATCTTCTTAGGACCGGTCCTTTTAGTTGATAAATAAGCCACTGTATTTGGGTAGTTTTTTTAATCTATAGCTGCCATAATATAAATTAAGTTTTCACTTACAAACTTAAGTTACACGTTGAAGTCCTATTTCAGCTATATACCCAAAGTGTTTTTTTCGTTTGTTTACTTTAGTTTTCTAGTTGGTGTTCATTTCTTCTTCTTTGTAACCATAGGTCTTAAAAACTCAATTTTATCTCACTATGGTTTTAATTTATAAATTAAATATATATATATATATATATATATATATATATATATATATATATATATATATATATATATATATATATATATATATATATTAAATATATATATATATACTTACTTATGTATATATATCTTATAAAGTCTAAGGGGGAAGAAAGAAAAAGTAATGTTTTCAACATTAGTTTTTCTTTTTGAACTGTTCTCCCTCTAAAGTTAAGTTGGTGAGGTAATATGGTACATTAAAAGAAGAAAATTTAAGAATTTTAAATTTAATAATCAATATGAATTTAATAATCAATGAATTTGAAATTTAAATACTGATAAATTTAATAATCAATGAAATCAAAATTAAATTATATTTTGATTGCTTAATCTTAAAGGTTGCCCTTTAAATTATCCTCATTTTCTGAAATGTCAAAAAATGTAGCATTTATTTTATTAAGATCTCTAACAAAAGAAGCGACCTTAATTACCATCCTCATTTTTCATTGAAAAATGTAGCATTTATTCCTTAATACTAAACTAAACCTAAAATATCCTCACTTTCAAATATAAAAGTGTTGCATTTTAAATGTCAAATACTTATAAATACCAAATATTTACATCCTTAAAAGTATTCATAAATATTTCACCTGAAAAAAAATAATACATATAATTAAATTTCACCTTTCTTGATTTTTCCTTTAAGAAACAGATCAGCTTTTGTTGCTGCTTTCCTTTTTGGTCTGTTTGTAGTTTTAAGAACTGGAGATTCAAGAGGGTTTACATTAGACTCTTCTTTATTAGAATTGTCAGAATTATTGTAACTGGATTCCAGTGGATATAGTAGAGTTATGTCTCTTGTTGTTTCACCTGAGGAAGTCTTCAGTCGAGCAACTCTTGTGACACCATCTTCTACAGTTAGTAGTTCAGTTACTCTACCTAATGACCATGTAAGTCTGGGAGTTGTATCATGGATAAGCACAATGTCACCAATTCTGATATTATCCTCCCAATATTTATTGTTATAACAATCTTTATCACGTTCCCTCAGAGAAGCTAAGTATTCTGCTTCCCACCTAGAGACAAACTGGTTTTTAATTTTTAATTTTTTATTTAATTCATTATTTAAACTCATGTGGTCCACTGAATAATCTACATCATTATAATTGGTATTTTCAGGTAATAAATTAGTTGAATAACCCTTCAACAAATGATTAGGTGTCAATGGTTCAAAGTCATCAATATCATTGTCCACATAGGTCAATGGTCGGTTATTGACAACATTCTCAATTTCTGTTATCAATGTTAATAGTTCAAATAAGTTTAATTGGTTCAACCCGACACTCTTCTTTATGCAGTTTTTCACACTTTGTATACTGCGTTCCCATATTGAACCATACCAAGGCGATTTTACTGGTATATACTTCCATTTAATATTATTTTGCTGAAAATAGTTAATAATTTCATTAGAATCAAATAAATTTTGAATTACTTTTTCACCACCTTTAAAATATGAGGCATTGTCTGTCCAAATTACTCTAGGAATGTTATGTTTAGCACAAAACCTTCTAAGTGCAGCAACAAAAGCACCTGTGGTTAAACCTTCCACAATATCTAGACTTAAAGCCCTTGTTGCAGAACAAGCAAATAAAACAAAATAAATTTTAAATGTAACATTGTTGAGAGAAACAGTAATAGCCCCTGTGTAATCTATACCTGTGGATTCAAAAGGATAGGAGAAATTAACTCTTTCAGTAGGAAGTTGAGGAGGACTAGGTGTTTTGTAAGAGTGTGAATGAATTCTTTTACATGTTGTGCAAGTATTAAGAACAGACTTCACAGTTACCCGTCCTTTAGGGACCCAAAAAGTTTTTCTGAGTTCTGTGAGTGTCTGTGAAACACCCATGTGGTATATTCTAGTGTGTGTGTCCCTAATGATGAGATCTGTTAGGTGATTATTTCTAGGGAGAAGGATTGGATGCTTAGCATTATATGTTAATTTAGATTTATTTACTCTACCTTTACATCTTAACAAGCCTTCAGAATCTAGGAATAAATTCAAATCTGATATTAAAGAAAGACCAGACTCAGGTTTATACTTAGAATTAGAATGAATAAATGAGTATTCCTGAGAAAATTCTTTTTTCTGAATATATGACAACCAATAATGATGGGCATCAAATTTAATTAATTTGTTTTTTCTACATTTATTTATAAATTTTAAACAATAGTTAGTTATTCTAATAACTTTATTAAAATTAGAGAATTTATTTATATCAAAAAGAGGATCACTTACTACTGAAGTATTTATTACAGTCTTATTGATTTTACATAAAATAGGAGTTTCTTCCCACTGATTTTTATCCAATAAAAATTTTGGACCATGAAACCATGATTTGTTAGATTTAATTAACTTAAAACTCAGACCCCTGGACAAAAAATCTGAAGGATTTTGATGAGTTGACACAAACCTATAATTAATGGATACATCACACTTTTCTATTTCTTGAAGGCGATTTTTAACAAATACATTTTTGTTATTAGAATTTTTACCTTGTTGTAACCAGTTTAAACATACTTGGCTATCAGACCATAAGATATACACCTTTAATATTAACATCTTTAAAGGTTTCTAAAAGAAACTTAGAAATTTTTACTCCCAAAGTTACTGCAAGTAATTCTAACTGAGGAATTGAACGTTTATTTTTTATAGGAGTAACTTTACCCTTAGAATAAACTAAATTACTTGTGTCATTGACTAGATAAGCACAACAACCATAAGCTTGTGAACTTGCATCTGTAAAAATATGCAAAGTATTAATTTGGGACCTCTCCCCAGTGCACCTATTTACTTTAATAGTTTGAACTTTATTTAAGTCTTTGGCTAACTTTTGCCAAACTTTTACATCAACAGGCTCTAACGTTTCATCCCACCCTACTGACTTCTTCCACAAACCTTGTAAAAACATACGAGATCTTATAGTTACTGGAAGAAACAAACCGAGAGGGTCATAAACTTTAGAGGACTCTGCTAAAATCTGACGCTTTGTACTAGCATTTTCTTTAATATTGTATGGTTTAGTACAAATGAAATCATAATTGTCTGAGTTTTCATCTAAAATCCAATTTATACCCAGAGCTTTAA
The DNA here is from genome assembly GCA_009176605.1 of Armadillidium nasatum. Lineage (NCBI taxonomy): Eukaryota > Metazoa > Arthropoda > Malacostraca > Isopoda > Armadillidiidae > Armadillidium > Armadillidium nasatum. Next base: position 24,340 of record SEYY01003135.1, on the reverse strand, counting down.
TTTTGTTAATATCACCACTATAACCAAGGTTTTCTTTATTAATGAGTGAGTTTAATGAATTAGAATTTGATATCCACTCAGTTAACTTAAAATTACCCTTATTCATAATGGCTTTAGATTCTTCATAAAAAGTAAACAACTCCTCTTCAGAGGAAAGTGTACCCAGAACATTATCCACATAGAAAGAATCTTTAAGTAAATCTAATGCAGCAGAGTCAGGAAACCTATTTAGATGATTTTTAATAGTTAAAGCTAAAATGCTAGGTGAACAGTTTGCACCGAATAAAATTACTTTAAATCTATAAGTTACTAACCCTTTATTAGTATTAGAAGGATCTTTAAACCATAAAAATCTAAGATGATCCTTATCATAATCTAGTTTTAAATTTATACGTAAAAAAGCTTTTGAAATGTCGACTTATTATTGCAAACTTGTCTAATCTAAATCTTAAAAGAACTTTTACTAAATCATTTACTAAATTGGGACCTTCAATAAGGCAATTATTAAGACTAGTTTTATTAGAATCTTTCAGACTACAGTTATAAACTATTCTTAATTTAGTAGTTAAAGAGTCTTCTCTATACACACCTCTATGAGTTAAATAATGACAACCAACTTTATTAAAGGGGTCTTTTCTGACCTCCTCAATAAAGCCTAACTCTAATTGTTCTTTAAAGATTTCATTGTACAAGTCTAGTTTATTAGAATTCTTTAACTTTTTATAATTTTTAAATAAATGAGCCTTAGCAATATTAAAATTATCTAACAAATCTGGACAGGGTATTTTCCATGGTAATTCTACATAATATTTATTGCCATCATATATTAATGAGTCATTGAACCTCTCTGCCATGATCTTATTTTCATTAGTATGATCAGTATCTTTAATACCAACAGATTCTAAAATCCATAACTGTTGGATACCTTCATCTAATTCCTCATCCGTATTGAGAGTCTCAGTAGTCAGTAAATTATTGACACATGTAATATTATTCATTGACTCATGCATGACATTATAAATACCCTTAATATTGCTATGGCTCTTGGCTTTTTGTCATTCATTATTTAATTTATATTTAGTGATATCACCCATAAGAGCAATGCCTACAGGAGTTTTTAAAGCTATACCATTACCAATTTTAACAATACCTTCATGTACAAGATGAATATAATCAGCTCCAATCAACACATCAACATTATCAACCTCATCAGAATTTAAACTTTTATCAGCAATGATATAAGTAGGCTCTAAATTATTAATTATTTCTTTTAAACCTGGAACTTTGATAGAATCATTACATACTTTATCAATTACAAGAGTGTTTAAAGTAGTTTCTACATTACCAATTTTAACAGAAACATCAGCAATATTACATTTAAAGTTATCTGAATCTTTTCTTGCAAATGATGATATGTTAATTGTTTCTGACTTAGTTTCATAAGGTATATTCAACTTATGAAGGAGTGACTTATTAATAAATGTTTGTTGTGAACAAGTATCAATATATGCTCGTACATTCAACTAAATTATTTTGATCATTTTTAATTTGCAGAGTCATAGTTGGTAGCAAAATAGGGTTTGTAGTGACTGTATTATTTAAACTAATGTGACCATTTGTTACTTTAGAGTTAAAGGTTTTAGATTTTTTATTTTTATTTTCATTTTTATTTTCAAAATCACCAGGACACATTGATACTACATGATCATCACTACATTCTCTACATTTATATTTTAGTTTAGTTTTACACTCTTTCTTATTGATGGTTTTCACCTGTACATTTTTGACAAATTTTTAACTGATCACAACGCTTAACTCTAGCCTCATAATTAGAATATTT
>SEYY01003135.1:7500-17500 GCA_009176605.1 Armadillidium nasatum | reverse complement strand
AATGGATTTCGATTTTTAGCTTTGCAACGACCTCTACGGCATTTGTGATTTTCACAAGGATCTCGCTTTGGAGTCTCTTCTGGAAGCGCCGGAGGGTGTATCTATATATATATATATATATATATATATATATATATATATATATATATATATATATATATATATATATATATATATATATATATATATATATATATATATATATATATATATATATATATATATATATATATATATATATATATATATATATATATATGGGAATGAGAAGATACTAAGGAAGGATAGAATGCGAAGAGGAGAGGAGGAACTATAGAATTTCAAAATATGATGCAACAGAAAAGTTACAGAAAAATGAGATGTAACTCAAATAGATTACAGAAGGTGGTAAATGATCTCCCCTTATCAGGCCTTTGCGTGAATGGAGAGATTGCTATATAGAAAAAAAAAAAACTTTTAAAATTGACTTTCAGAGGAGGAGTGCAGTTTATCTAATTACCTGACTAAAGAGGAAATACTTCAAAAAGCACATCTGATGCTTATAAGACAAATGAAACCTTGATGATATTGGTTAATTCAAGGAGTTTCTCGTAATATTGATAATATTAAAAACAAAAAAGTCACAAGATTTATCCTATCTTAAAGTTTTTCCTAATTTATTCTTTCCTTGAGAGAAACGAACATAATCATATTTTTAACATTCTCCATGAAAATGATCAGCGTTCTACCCCCATAATTGAAATTTCCTGGCCATCTACTTCATCTAGATAGACAATTGCAATACCACTGAAAAAAACTTCTAAACTTCTACTTTCACCTAACGACAGTTATAATTAAAAATAAATCATCCTGCAGGTGTGTACGTTTTATTATCAATTGTGATGCGATATTATTTGTAAACATTGTCTCAAAGGTTACTATATCAGAAACGATCATTATGAATTTTACTTTTTATAAAAATGTGCGTAAATTATAGTGTGTGATGTACAGAGCGAACTAGAAAAATATAATCAGAAGGCGCTCCTTTAACCTAACTTGAGAAACATACCAGAGATACGCTCAATGCGTATGAGGTACGAAGTGGAAGAATGACATACACAAACTATATATATATATATATATATATATATATATATATATATATATATATATATATATATATATATATATATATATATATATATATATATATATATATATATATATATATATATATATGATGGCATCCGTATTCGCGGAGCATCCTCATCAAAATTAACATCCGCATCCGCATCCGTACTTTACGAAAATTCCATATCCGCATCCTAATTCGCAAATGAGAAAATATGACAAGCGATCCATCACTATATATATATATATATATATATATATATATATATATATATATATATATATATATATATATATATATATATATTATATATATATATATATATATATATATATATACCTGAACGTCATTGTGACCATAACTCTTCGGCCGGTTTAATTTTTCAATAGGTATAATGTTTTTTTCCACTTTTTCTGTGAACACAGAATTTTCTCCTTCATCACTGATAGCTTCTTCTCCCCCGCAACCGGGTACAACTTTGTGTTGTTGTCCGGAATCCAAATCTGTGAGACGACTATTTACATACACACGTTGCATGCAACCTACAGAAAGTAAACATAACACAAATATCTTTAAATGTGGTTGAATGACATTGAATATTATTTTTGTTATTTCAAACCTATTTAACAGTTTTTACAATTATATGAAACAAATCATTATGCAGAGTAATACCATTGAAACTCGTAGAGTCTCGAACATGATAGAGATCAACAGCTTTTTGAGCCACCTCTTTTGGAAGCCCTCCAAGGTACAGTGGAGAACTTGAAGCGAGATATTCCTTTCGCCCAGCATTTATGATCCATCGAGACGATCCACCGTCAATTCTCATTGTGAAATTCTGTTTATGAGTGAGCATTTCTATTGTGTGCCACTCATCGTCACTCACTACTTCGTAACTGTAATTTTATAATATATATAAATATATATATATATATATATATATATATATATATATATATATATATATATATATATATATATATATATATATATATTATATATATATATATATATATATATATATATATAATGATTATAGGGGGAAGACGTAGAGCAGTTCGAAACGATGAAAGTAGCCCCCACTGGGCTTAACACATAGGGTGATAGGGTTTGCTAGACCATTCCGTTTCACTCCGTAGCCCTTTGGTTCGTTCCTTTTGGCGTTTCATCTTCTCAGAGGGTCTCTACTGTACCCTCGACTCACATTGGAGTGCCTATGCTCCCACAACCTTCCTCCTCCTTCATATGTATCCTACAAATTTACATTACCTATTAAATAAATCAAAATGACGAAACATCTGCCTTGGAGAATTCAAGAGGGGCAGATTCCAAATGTAGCCCTTCATCCACTCCTTCCCCCATCACCACTTGGGAGTTGGTGGCCTCCGGTAATGGGGTTGGTGCCACCAAGACCTTGTTGCAGACTTGCCCTGGTGCACGGTCTTCTTTTTTCAATAATTTCTGCAACATTCGCGTTCTTTTGTCTAATCTCCACTTTGTCGAACACCACTTCTCTTCTTCTAGAACTAATCTCTTGTTCTTAACTTGTTCATCCTGAACTCAGGTGTCTGAGAGCTCTGACAGCAAACCCTACTCTGTTTCCTCCTACTGTCTCTATCCTCAATTTTTAGCAAAAGGCGAATGTTGCGCATATGTGCGAAATAATGATGTCTGTTCTCGTGTCTCTAATTTGGAGGCTTCTTAAACTTGTAACTCTACAACTAAATTCATTTATTCTGTCTACTTATCTCCTTCCTCTACAGACTATCCAAAATTCTTCGACTATGTTAATTCCAAAATACAACACATTCTTTCTTCTTCTCCTTTCTCCGAATCATCATTTTAGGTGAACTCGCCTACTAATTTTCTATCCAGAATAACCTTGAACAGTTGGTGCATCTCCTACCAGCATCCATGACCGTCTTGGTGATGAACCCAACATACTTGATCTTTTCCTAACTTCTTATCCTTCTCCTTACAATGTTAGACTCTTTCCTCCTCTGGGTTCATCCGATCACCTTCTTATCTCTGTATCTTGTTCTGTCTCTTCAAGTCTTCAGCAAGAACGGTCCTCACCTTCGGCGAGGAGACGTTTCTGGCATTTCGGGGCCACTAACTGGTCTCACTTGCGGTTGTACTTTTCTGATTTTCCATGGAATGATTACTGTTTCCGTGGGAGGAGCCCATCGGAGTGTGCAGAGTGCATAACCGAGGTGATTCTCTCTGGCATGGAGGCGTACATTCCATATTCTTTCACTTCTACTAAACCTAACAAACCTTGGTTTAACTCTGCTTGTTCTCGTGCTATCCGCCGCAGGGATGCTGCCTTCAGGGATTACCATCGTCTTCAAACTCCAGAAACTCATTTCTCCGCCGCAAATGCAAAAATCTTTCTGGTTCCTCTTTTTCTCGCCTTTTCTGGCATTTTGCAAAAAAATGTCAACTCTAACTTTGCTTCTTCCTCTTTCCATCCTGTAGTATCTTCTGACGGTTCAAATGCCGTTTTGCCTTCCTCTAAAGCTGAACTCTTCGCTCAAAATTTTGCCTCCAATTCGACCTTAGACGATTCCGGAGCTGTTCCTACTCCTTCAACCCCCTCTAACTCATTTATGCCTAAAATTGTAATTTCTTCTAAAGACGTTATTTCTGCTCTCTCTGAGCTTAACACTAAGAAGGCGTACCGTCCTGATAGTATCCCTCCTGTGGTTCTCTAAACTTGTGCTTCGAGAATGCACCCTCCCTTGGTAAACTATTTCGTCTATGTCTTCTACTTCAACCTTCTCTTCTTGCTGGAAACGTGCCCTCATTCAGCCTGTACCGAAGAAGGGGGACCCCTCTCAACCCTCTAACTACCGTCCAATTTCTTTAACCTTCGTTCTTTCTAAAGTTTTCGAATCTATCCTTAACAGGAAGATTTGGACAATTCTTTAAATCTTATCTCTGATCGTCAGTAAGGCTTTCGTAAGAAACGCTCTACTGGTGATCTTCTTTCTCTTCTCTCAGACTCTTGGTCCTCCGTTCTTCGGCATTTCAGTGAATCTTTTGTTATCGCACTGGTTTCAAAAATTCCCTCTTTCGGAACCTATCCTTCTCTCTGATTTCCTTTCTGTTCGTTATATAGCAGTTGTTGTAGAAGGCCATCATTCATCCTTCAAATAAATCTATTAATAGTGGTGATCCTAAAGGATCTGTTCTATCACAAACACTTTTTCTTCTTTTCATTAATGACCTCTCTATTATTTCATTTCCTATCCACTTCTATGCTGATGACTCCACCCATCATTACTCTTTTCATTTTGAAAGGCGAACCTCTCAATAATAGTTAATAGACCCAAGGAGGGTGGCCTTGGAGCAACTAACCTCTGATCCATCTCGCATTTCAAATTGGGACAGAGAAAATATGATAGTTTTCAATGCCTCAAAAACTCAATTCCTTTATCTCTCTACTCGACACAATCTTTCACACAACAACGATATCTTCGAAAACACACAACTCAAACTTTCATCTCTGCTTAACATTCTTGGTGTTTCTTTTTCTCGTGATCTTTCTTGGAAATATCAAATTATTTCTCTTTCTAAATAAATGTCTTTCTAAACAAGCTTCTAAGAGGTTGGGTGTTCTGAGGCGCGTACAGCATTTCTTCACTCCACCCCAGTTGCTTGCTCTGTATAGGGGTGTTGTTCGCCCCTGTATGGATTACGCTTCACACATCTGGGGTGGTTACACTCATACAGCTCTCCTAGAAAAGGTGGAGTCTAGAGCTTTCCGCCTTAACTCTCCTGCTCTCCCTAATTCTCTCCTGCTTCTTTCTGCGTCACTCTCTCTATACTATCGCTATTACAACGGACACTGCTCTTATGAACTCTCTTGTCGCATACCTCCTCCACTGTGAAGGGCTCCTGCGACATTCTACACTGTCTCATCCTTTCTTTATCCAAGACTTAACCGCTATGTTCAATCTTACATGTACTCTACTGGTGAAGTCTGGAACACAATTCCTTCATCTATTTTCCCAACTTCCTATGACTTATACACCTTTAAACGCCGGGAATCAGATCATGTCGGCCTTTAATTTGACCAGGTTCCTGTCTTTCCCACTAACTCTGGTGGAATGTTAGTAGGCCTCTGGCCTTTTCCCACCAGAGGTGAAAGAATATATATATATATATATATATATATATATATATATATATATATATATATATATATATATATATATATATATATATATATATATATATATATATATATATATATATATATATATATATTGTAAATCTTTTCATTAATAACCTTCTATCTGTTATTTTTTTTGCCGATCCACATTTGCAGCGACAATTCCACCCTTCATTATACAATTTACATGGAAAGTAACTTATCAAGTAACAAAACCCCCCTAAGAGGGTTTTTCCTTTCTCAGATGGCCTTTTTTCTGGTATCGAAACATTAAAAAATAAATCTGCAAATTTTCAAGGTCTAACAGCACTTCCTCTTAGGGTGATTTAAATAAAAACAGAAGAAACATGAATGGAAAAAAGTAAGTTTTCAGATAAATTATAACAATTTTGATGTGTAATTGCCGTAGGATCGTCATTTACTTACAAAAGCTTCTTGAAATATTTACTTTTTTATAAATATGATTAAATAATAAAGTGCGTGCGTGCGCGTTTCTTTGAATGACAGGATTGAGGACGTGGGGGTGAGCGTTGGAGGAGACTTTCTATTGACTTTGCCAACGTCCGTGGCCTCTGTGTTTATCTCGAATCGGTGGAGTATCACCTATTAAACTCTCGTCCTAACCTTTTGCTTCTGTCTGAGGTCAAGATGAAAAGGGATACTTTCACTAACAACCTTATCTTCAACTACAACTGATTTCACAATTTCAGACTCGTAACACGTCTCGTAAATCTTGAAACCTTAAGATTCGGGTGCAGGTTCATTTCAATCTTTTTCTCATCAAAATTCACGGTTCGTTGCGAATATTCTCGAGTTCTTCGGGATAGAGACAAAGCTTATCGTGAATGGAAAAACCCTGCTTCTCTTATCACTCTTACTAATTTTCATTTGCTCGGAAGCGTTGCAGCAATATTCTTCGACGGGCTAAGCGTACGTTCACTAAAAGGAAGTGAGCTGACCTCCTAAGTTCTCCTACAGACAAAAATTTCTGGCCTCTTGCCAAAAATAAATTTAAAAACTTCTGTAAATCTGGTTTTCCTCCTCTTATTCGCTCTGACGGTTTTGTAGCTAATACTCCCTCTGAAAGGCAAATCTCTTCGGCCTCCTTTTTTTCATCAAATTCAACCCTGTGTGATTCAGGCATCCTTCTTCCTACTCCTCCTCCTCTCAGGCTTCAAATGTCTCTACTTGTGATTACTCATGATCGGGTGCATGGGATTCTGAAATCTATGAACTTCAGGCATTCAAAACGTGTTCTGAGGGAGTGTGTTTTTGACTTGGTGCCTATCCTCGTTCAACTCTACTCTCTATGTCGAAATACTAATATTTTTCCTCAGTGTTGGAAAAGAGTATATGTTGAGGCTATCTCTAAGAAAGGTAGCCGCTCTGACCTTTCAAACTATCGTCCTATGGCTCTAACTCGCGTTTTATCTTTAAATTTTGATGCTCTCCTCAACTCTCATTTCTTGGATCAAATGGAGTATTATTCTCTTTTCTCATATCATCAGTATGGCTTTCGAGGTTAGAGGTCAACTGGTGACACTTTCCTATCTCACAGATTTATGGTCTCCTGCTCTTAGGGACTATGGGGAGTATTGTGTGGTGAAGCTTGACATATTCAAGGCTTTTGACCAAGTATGGAATGCATTACTGTTCCTCCTCCTCTTTGCTTACTTATGTCTAGTTTTCTCTCGGATAGTTCCAAATAGGCACTTGTCGATGGAGTGACCTCTTCCTCCTTTTCTGTCAGTTGTGGTGTTTCTCAGGGTTCCGTTCTATCTCCAACTTTATTCTTACGTTACATTAACGATCTTCTCAACTGCACTTCAAATTCAGTTCACTCTTGCGCCAATAACTAAACTCTCCATTCTTCTACTCAGTTCAAATTTGCATCCTCCTTTGCTCCTATAGTTGCTTCTCGTCTTAAACTTTCAGATTCTACCCTTGCCGATCTGGATTGAATTTCCTGGTGGGATCACAGCAACTTTGTGAGTTTCAATTCTTTAAAAACTAAATTTTTTTCGCATCCCTCTCAAAAACAATCTCCTAACTTTCTAATTTCCTTCGACGGCTCTCCCGTCTCGACTGTAAATAACAAACATTCTTGGCCTTAACATAAACAATAAACTGTCTAGGAAACCACATATCATACAGGTTGCTAAGGCGGCCTCTAAGAAGCTGGAATACTATTTAGGTTGCGAGAATTTTTTTCTTCTGAAGTTATTCCAATTATATAAGTCTTATCCGCTTTTGCATGGAGTACTGTTCTCACATTTTGGGGAGCTCCGGTTCCTCACTCTTTTGGATAGGGTTGGGTAGGGTTAAGTCTAAGGCCAAAAGACTTATTAACTGTTCCCTATTTTCAAACTCTCTAGATCCTCTATCTCTGCAATGTGACGTTGGTGCATTACTTCTTTTTCTATAGGTACTACAATGACAGGTGATCGAGGGAATTGGCCTCCCGCATTCCACCACCATTAAGAAGCCCTCGTAGCACAAGAAGTGCCTTGCTTTTGCACGAATTTTGTGTGAATACTGAAAACCCCAGACTTGTTCGCTGAAGCAACTATTCCTTTCAAGTCACCTCTGTTCTAATGAACTCAATACCGTCATCTGTTTTTCCTCATGCATTCAATCTTCCTCTTTTCAAAGTTTCCATTTGTGCCCACCTGAAAATATTGCATAAGGTAAAGGCTTGGATAGGTTTCTTTTTTTTTTTTGTTTTTTTTTTTAAACATACTCCTCTTTAAAAAGGGTTCTACTCGTGAGTGGCGATTAACTGAAAAAAAATGTCATTGTGAAAACATCTTTTTTGTTTTAACATGCAAATTTGTGACCAATAATTTGTACTCTGTAAATATTTATCTGAAGTTCTTTGCAATATTTATATATTTATTACTATATGCGCTATATATATATATATATATATATATATATATATATATATATATATATATATATATATATATATATATATATATATATATATATAATATATATATATATATATATATATATATTGAGATGAAGGAAGAAATAATGTGCGTACCTAAACATATTTGATACAGGATGATTTCCAACATCATAAGAAACTCTTACTCGACCCAAGAACAATTCTACAGCTAAATGTGCAGATTCCCCGGTATAAAGAAGGATTCCACTTTCTTTTGAGGTTTTAAAATGCAAAGTTACATTCGAATAAGGTTTTGTTTTTAATGGATCCAACGTTAAGAAGGAATTGTTTTGTCCAAAATGAACTCTTGTTAAATATTCGCAGTGCTTCCCTGAAATAAATAAATATATTATCCAATGATAACGTTTCACATAAAAAATAAATAAATAATTATATATATATATATATATATATATATATATATATATATATATATATATATATATATATATATATATATATATAATATATATATATATATATATATATATATATATATATATATATATATATATATATATATATATATATATATATATTAGGACAATGTAAGCTTACCTGAAAATCCTGGCGAACATTTGCAAACGTAATCTTGAGAATTGGGTGGAACAAAACAAATTCCATTTTGACAATCGTTTTGTTGGCAAGGGGAAGTTTGTTGGTAAGCTGCAGGGCCTACTTCACAAAATTTTCCAGAGTAATCGCCCACACATTTACATGAATAATCATTAATTCCATCAACGCAAGATGCGCCGTTCTGAAGAAAACACAAATAATAATAATAATAATAATAAATAAAATTCAAATCTAATTTAAATTGAAGGAACAGAGCTTAATAACATCTTTCTTCATTTTTGAAATAAATTTTAGAACACAAATTAATTATTTGCTGCGTATCTACCTGACACAAGTGGTTGATGCAATCGTCAATATTTTCCGTGCAATTGTCTCCAGAGAACCCGAGTGAACATTGGCATTCGTAGTGAGTAACATGATTAACGCATCTTGCGCCGTTCTTGCAAGGATTGAATTCCTTAGTGCAAAAGGCAATCTTCTTTTCGCAATAGTTTCCTTCAAATTATATATATATATATATATATATATATATATATATATATATATATATATATATATATATATATATATATATATATATATATATATATATATATATATATATATATATATATTATATATATATATGAAACCCCACGGAAAATGAAAAAAAATTAAAATTGTAAGCAAGGCTTTCCCTCATTCAGGCCCCAACTTTATTAAAACCAAACATAATAAAAGAAAAGGTCACAGTTCTAATAGAATGTCTGGTTTACCAAATAAATATATTGCTGAGATGCTTAAATATTTCTAATTTTTGAAAAGTTTGTAACATAATTGGTAAATTCATCTAATAAATCACTATTAATACAAGTTAATATTTTTTTTTAGCAATATTACTTTTATTTTATATTATATTATAAACAAACCATCTGATTAAAATAGTAATCTTTTCTTTTATTTTATTTCGTTTTAATAATGTCTAAGCATGAATGAAGTAAGGGAGTTGTCCTTTTAAAAGTTTTCGCTTTTAAATTTAATTTTGTTTTATATTCCTTAGGGTTGGTTTTATGTAAAATTGCATTCATCAGTCATAGCGTTTCTCAAATATATACTCATATATATATATATATATATATATATATATATATATATATATATATATATATATATATATATATATATATATATATATATATATATA
>SEYY01003135.1:0-5000 GCA_009176605.1 Armadillidium nasatum | reverse complement strand
CATTGAAAACAACCATGTTTTCTCTGCCCCAATTTGAAATACGTGAAAGATCAGAGGTTAGTTGCTTCAAGGCTACCTTTCTCAAGTCTAATAATTACTGTTGGGATGGACGTCTTTCAAACTGAAAGGAGTAATGAAGTGTGGAGTCATCAGCATAGTAGTGGATAGGAGATGAAGTAATAGAAAGAAGATCATTAATGAAAAGTAGAAAAAGTGTTGGGGATAGAACAGAACCCTAAGGAACACCACTATTAATAGGTTTAAAGGAAGAACGGTGGCGGTCTACAACAGCAGCTATTGAATGACCGGAAAGGAAATTAAAGAGAAGATCACAGAGGGAAGGATAGATACCGAAAGAGGGGAGTTTGGAAATCAAAGTTTTGTGCCAGACCCTATCGAAGGCTTTCGATATGTCCAGCGCCACAGCAAAAAATTCACAGAAATGCCGAAGAGAGGAGGACCAAGAGTCAGAGAGAAGGGAAAGAGGTTCACCAGTAGAGCGTTTCTTACTAAACCCATACTGGCGATCAGAGATAAGATTAGAAGAATTGAGATGTTTCCAAATCTTGCTGTTAAGGATTGATTCGAAAGATTGATTGAGAGAGCCCACGTTTCCAGCAAGAAGGGTTAAGATCGGCACAGTCTGAATGAGCGCACGTTTCCACAAGAAGGGAGGCAAAGAATCGAAATAGTTTACCAAGGCATGGTGCAAGCTCGGAATCACAATTTTTAGAACCACAGGAGGAATACCATCAGGACCGTACACCTTCTTGGTATTAAGCTCAGAGAGAGCAGAAATAACGTCTTAAGAAATTATAATTTTAGGCCTAAATAAGTTGGAGGGGGTTGAACGAGGAAGAATAGCTCCGGAATCGTCTAATGTAGAATTAGAGGCAAAAGTTTGAGCGAAGAGTTTAGCTTTAGAAGAAGGTAAAAAGCAGTTGTGCCGTCGGAAGATACTAAAGGAGGGAAAGAGGAAGAAGCAAAGTTAGAGTTGACATTTTTTTTGCAAAATGCCAGAAAGAGCGTGAGGAAGAGGAACCAGAAAGATTATTGCAATTTTTTACGGAGAAAAGAGTTTTTGGTGTTACGAAGGATAGATTTTGCACGATTCCGGAATGAAATATATTTTGCGTGAGTTTCTGGAGTTTGAAGACAACGGTAATCCTTGAAGGCAGCATCCCTGCTGCAGTTAGCGTGAGAACAAGCAGAGTTAAACCACGGTTTGTTGGGTTTAGGAGTAGAAGGGAAGGAAATGGAATGTACGCCTCCATGCCGGAGAGAATCATCTCGGTTATGCGTTCAGCACACTTCGGGGGACCTCTCCGATGGAAGCAATAATCATTCCACGGGAAATCAAAGAAGTACAACCGCAAGTCCGATCAGCTTGCTGCACCGAAATTTCTAGACATGTAATTCTTTAGTGGAATAAAGCCTTTACATGAAAGGTCTTTCATTATTCTAATCCACTTCAATTTATTCCACTAAAATGATAAATCATATATATATATATATATTATATATATATATATATATATATATATATATATATATATATATATATATATATATATATATATATATATATATATATATATATATATATATATATATATATATATATATAATATATATGGCCAAATTCCTTAAACCAGAAAGGTTTGAAGCAAATCCAAATGGAAGTACCTCAAGAAGAGAATGGAATCAGTGGAACAGAACTTTTAGAAATTTTCTCTCTGCCACAATACTCAGAATCTTACTTTACTAAGGCAGAAATTGAACGTTTGCTTCAAGAAGGAATTATTGAGCCAAGTTTCTCACCATGGAGAGCTCAGGTAGTAGTTGTGAACAACAACAGTAATAAAATAAGATTAGTAATTGATTATTAACAGACAATTAATAGGTACACTGAACTAGACGTCTATCCTCGTCCGAGGACTGATGACCTTGTTAACACTATAAATATTTTAGTGTAATAGACTTAAAGAGTGCCTATCATCAAGTCCCTATATAAGAAAATGATAAACCATATACAGCTTTCGAGGCCTGTGGTAAACTTTATCAGTTTTGCAGAATACCCTTTGGTGTAACATGGAGTTGAATGTTTTCAACGTATTATTCATGATTTTATTGAAAGTATTAAATTACTTGGTGTATATTCAAATCTAGTTGATTTGGTAATTTGTGGAAAAACGGAGGAGGAACACAATTTAAACTTGAATGGATTTCTTGAGGCTGCCAAAAGAAACAATCTTACTATCAATTATGAAAAATCAAAATTTTACTTAACAGATATTAATTGGCTTGGCTATAGCATTTCTCACAATGAAATAAAACCTGATCCAGAGAGATTGAGACCACTACTGGAACTTCCTTTGCCATCTGATGCTAAAACACTAATGAATCAATACCATTTGTTGTAGAAACTGATGCTTCTGATTTTGCTATAGCTGCTGCACTTAATCAGGGAAGTAAGCCTGTTGCATTCTTTTCTAGGACCTTAAATAATAGTGAGCGAAAGCATTCTTCAGTGGAAAAGGAGGCATATGCAATTGTTGAGGCCTTGCGTAAGTGGAAACATTATTTAATGGGACACCATTTTACTCTAGTTACTGATCAGAAATCCGTTTCTTTCATGTTTGATGCCAAATTATCAGGAAAAATTAAGAATGAAAAGGTTATGAGATGGAGAATAGAATTGTCTCCGTATGATTTCGACATTATATACCGTCCCGGGAAGGATAATATACCAGCTGATACTTTGTCAAGATCTTTATGTGCCTTCTGTAGATGGGACAGACTCTTTGTTGCAACTTCATAACTCTTTGTGTCATCCCGGAGTTGCTAGAATGGCTCACTTCATTCGTTGTAAAAATCTCCCATACTCTGTTGAGGATGTAAAACGCATGACAAAATTTTGTTCTATTTGTGCAGAGTGCAAACCAAGATTTTATAAGCCTCCTTCATCTGTACTTGTTAAGGCATCATCACCATTTGAAAGATTGAATATCGATTTTAAAGGACCGCTACCATCTTCATCCTGTAACAAGTATATGCTTACCATAATTGATGAATACTCAAGATTTCCTTTTGTGTACCCATTGCTCTGACATTTCTGCTAAAACTGTTATAAGGTGTCTTTCTCAACTGTTCTCCATATTTGGACTTCCTTCATATGTACACTCTGATAGGGGTACTGCTTTTATGTCGCAAGAATTGAAACAATTTCTTCATGGATTTGGCGTAGCTACTAGTAGAACTACTCCTTACAACCCTCAAGGTAATAGGACAATGTGAGAGGTATAATGGAATTATATGGAAGACGATATCTTTGGCTTTGTGATCTAGGAATCTGCAGGTGGCACAGTCGGAGCAGGTACTTCCACAAGCTCTTCATTCAATAAGATCTCTCCTTACAACATCAACTAATGAGACTCCACATGAGAGGTTTTTTAATTATCAACGAAAGTCTAGTAATGGATATACTATTCCTACATGGCTGTCCTCTCCTGGTCCAGTTCTAGTGAGGAAGCAAGTAAGACAGTCTAGTAAAAGAAGTGGAGCTCTTAGAGATAAATCCACGATATACTTTTGTGAGGTTTTCCAATGGTAGGGAATCAACAGTTTCCCTCCGTAGTCTAGCTCCGTGTGGTAATCAAAATACAAATAAAACATAATGATGGGGATTGTGGAAGCAATGATGACTTAGGAGCTGAGACTGACCACGACATTCCTTTAGAAGCTACACCATCAGAGATTAGTATTCCTACAAAGGAAGAGATTACTCAGAACTCTCCAGACTTAAGAAGGTCGAGGCAAGTTTGCAAACCAGTACAGTGTCTGAACTTGTAAGAAAATAAATCCCTGAAATTAATACAATTAAAATTGCTAGAAGGGGTGAATGTAATGATAATTATTTATAGGTTTTAATTTCCAATATGTGTTCTTTTTCTTTTTTTTATTTTCCAGATATGTAATATAATTCTTTAGTAGAATAAAGCCTTTACATGAAAGGTCTTTCATTATTCTAATCCATATATATATATATATATATATATATATATATATATATATATATATATATATATATATATATATATATATATATATATATATATATATATATATATATATATATATATATATATATATATAAAATAAATGATTAATTACTATTTATATTCTTTTTACTAAAACAATTCTACGCCACATGCAAACTGATTTAAATTAGAAACTTTTATACCTTAATTAGCCATAATATGGCTTAAGCCTTATTCTTTTTATAATTAAAGAGGTTAAAATTCCACTTTTGTCGCCTTTCTTTTCTTATAAAAAAGATAAAGAAATAATAAGAAGATAAGAGTTGTAGTATTAGATCTTCATTGCAAAGGCTACCAAATATACTTTCCACAAAAAATTTCATCTTTAGACCTAAAAACAGTAAAACAGTTTTCCGTACAAATCACCAAATCTTGGAAAAATAAATGCTATAGCTTGTACACACAATTTCTGAAAATAGTAGATTTAAAAACATGGTCTACATATAACCTTATAAGTAAAAACAATGCAAATAATAACTAAATTAATTTTACCTGTGTAACCAGGTTGACATTGGCATTTGTAACTCATTACGAGATCAACACAAGTGGAATTGTTTTCGCATTTATTTTCCTCGCAATCGTTAATATTTTTCTCGCAACGAAGACCTTCAAAACCTGGAGGGCAATGACAGCTGCAAACATATAATATATATATATATATATATATATATATATATATATATATATATATATATATATATATATATATATATATATATATATATATATATATATATATATATATATATATATATATATATATATATATATATATATATATAAACAATGTAACGATAAAAGAGTAACAAACCCAAATCTTCCAGCTTCCAAAACTTTACAAGTTCCTTGATTTTCGCAAGGGTTTCCATAACAAGCGTCGATCTTATACTGACATTTTTT
>SEYY01003134.1:20000-28603 GCA_009176605.1 Armadillidium nasatum | reverse complement strand
TTTAAATTTATTAAAACTACGCTATGCCCAGGCGTTAGTGTCACGGTCTGATACTCTGTGAAAATTTCAAAGTTGTAAAAAGCCCCCTACCCCCTACCCCCTCGCACACATTACCCCACTTTTACGTTATTTTCGATTCTAAAATTTTGGAAAAAAATCATTTCTTTTCTGAATTCATTATCATTCATATGTCTTACCTATGCCAAAATTAAAGTGCTTCATCGCCCATCAAAGTTGATTCATCGATGTGCTTTTACATCTTCAGACATTTCATCAATGCCTCTGAATATTGCGTTATTGCTCAAAGGAAAGTTATCGGCAATTTCATGTGCAGTTTTAAAATTTGAAATTACTACTGATACCGATGGCAAAATGATAAGTTTCACCAATGCTTTGTGACTTTTCATATTTTGCTATTATTGTACTGATTTTCAAATGATGTTAATAAACTATTTCTATTGCTTGCTCGTTTACTAACAATCTGATCCAATTTGTGTCTTCCTTTTAAAATTGTCTTATTAGTTTTCGAAAATAATCCACTGACGTTTTTATTTTCGCTGCGTCTCTTTTTATCCAAAATGGAGACGAAACTTACTAGGGTTCATGTTTTCATTAGACAGCACAGTCACACATATAAGACACATTGGCTTTGGGATATTCTCTGGTGATGTAATAAAATCATACGACAGATATTCAGTCAAATATTGCTGTTTTTTCTTTGCTTGAGCTATGGGTAATGGGAAAATAATGATGTTATTAACCATAAATATTTAACATAGGAAAAAATAAAATAAAATGTTGAACAATAACTATCAATAACACAAACAATAGATTTCACCACGACGATGCCTATTATACATATGACATGAAATATATATATATATATATATATATATATATATATATATATATATATATATATATATATATATATACTTATATATATATATATATATATATATATATATAGAGAGTCAGTGCTTAAATAATATTTTTTCCATCGAAAAATTCAAGTATCTGCTAACCGCGAATTTCTGACTTTTTATATGATATTAGTTTATTTTATTTTTATTTAACAAATTTTATTAAATATTTTATCATGGACCCTTTCCCTCATATTATGAACCCCCAAAGTAACAAATTTCCCTTGACCCCCCCAAAAATTCTATAGTCCCCTGGGGGAGTTCAGGTGGAACCATGACTGGTAAACGTTGATCTACACTATCTCCTTCTTTGTTGGTCTAACAGGATGGCCCCAGTTTTAAAAACTATGCTTCTTACAATTATATCTTCTATTTTCCACACCTTTCACAACTTCAATTTCAGATTCACTTTATTCTTTCTTATAAGCATTGATTGATCTAATTATTGCGAGACGAAAATCCCATTTCAGGCAGATTCCCTGAGAACTTCAAGCATTTCTCACCTCCAGAGATTTTAAAAAATAAATAAATAAATAAACTATATACGCACAAGAAATCAAGCATTTGATCATTTTCTTTTGAAATACGAAAAAGATTCGAGTATTACTAAATCAAGTTCCCTTTTCTATTTTTACATATTTCTCGTTTATTTTTATTTTGTATCTTTCCTAAAGGTTTTTTAAAACAATAGGAAAAAAAACTCAGCATAATTCAACCTAACGCAATTTCTCGGTGGTGCAGACGGAGGCCTTGAAGATATAGATAGATATATAGATATACAAATATACAAATATATATATATAATATATATAATATATATATATATATATATATATATATATATATATATATATATATATATATATATATATATATATATATATATATATATATATATATGTAGTTAGAGATAGATGAAGATAGATACAGGTAGAGAGATAAATATATAAGTATGGATATATATAAGTATAGATAAATATATAAGATAGATATAGG
This sequence comes from Armadillidium nasatum, assembly GCA_009176605.1. Lineage (NCBI taxonomy): Eukaryota > Metazoa > Arthropoda > Malacostraca > Isopoda > Armadillidiidae > Armadillidium > Armadillidium nasatum. The sequence continues at coordinate 26,684 of SEYY01003134.1, read as the reverse complement.
TAGAGAGATAAATATATAAGTATAAATATATGATATAAATAAAGAGATAAATAAATTGAAAGACAGATAGATAGGTAGATAGATAAGCAAATAGACAGACATAATAATAGAAAGGTAGATATTATACAAATGTTTTTAATACTTAGATTATAGACAAGAAATTTAATTCATAGAAAAAGAGGAAAATGAACACCGTAAATGAAATGAATATTCATTCTTTGAAATAAAACTTTTGTATGTACCTAATTGATTAATCTGAAACGATAAAATTTTCATTTTCTAATTAAGCAAAGAGACGACATGAGAAGCATCTGTTTCACAAGCATAAATTTGTTTTCCAAAATTTAATAAATGCACTGAGAAAATGAATTTTCAATTACAATTTGACGGTCTTTCTACTTCAAAACAAGTGTATATATATATATATATATATATATATATATATATATATTATATATATATATATATATATATATATATATATAAAAACCGGTAGAGATGGGTTATTCAACCAAGACGTGTGTCACCAGAATGGACAATGAAAATACAGTAAGTATTTCAATCTGCGCCAATGAATCAATCTCTAATAATCTTTAAGATTTATTCACAAAGATCCCATTCCTTCTCAAAACAACTTACCAACCACTACAACATTTGAATCTCTGAGAGAATCGGATCAAATCCAATGGCAGCTGCTACACCATTGAAAATCAAAAAGAAATTTGGTATGATAAAGAAACAATCCTCAAAACAAGCTAGGTAACTAGCACTAATATATATATATATATATATATATATATATATATATATATATATATATATATATATATATATATATATATATATATATATATATATATATATATATATATATATATATATATATATATCTGAATCTGTAACTAGTCGTGAGGTTCAGCAGATTGAACGACTGTGTAAAGACAGATATAATATATATATATATATATATATATATATATATATATATATATATATATATATATATATATATATATATATATATATATATATATATTATATATATATTAATATATCATTAATTGCACAACATTTGAAACATTTTTTAATTTTGCAATTTTTCCCCCCAAAAAAATCCTGTGTTGAAGAGAAAAAGTTTTTTAATACTTTCCAGGACAGGATTCAGTAAATATTATATATATATAATATATATATATATATATATATATATATATATATATATATATATATATATATATATATATATAATATATATATATATATATATATATATATAATATATATATATATATATATATATATATATGGTTAGTTGTTTAAATGGGTCTTGTTAAATGGGCGAAGATCATACTGGGCTGGAAGCTACGTTGATATGCCCTATCTGGCATTTTATTCGTCGTGTAACCAATATATATGTCGACGTACAATTACACGACGAATAAGTTGTTAAATATCGACGTATTTTGAAGCCTAGCAACATCTTTGCCCCTTTTCATTCGGCACAAGACTTGTCAACCATAGGTAACATCTCAAAACATTTTACAACCTTAAACCCATCATGCCAAGTTCAAAAATTAAAGATGGCGGAGGGATTCTACATAAAGAACTATAGACCCGATATTAATATAGAATTAAATGAATTATCGATAGAACATAATATTATTTGAATTTAAATCACAATCCCTCTGAATATGTCTCGAGTACAGAGAGGAAACGAGTTAGGGTATCATTAATTATCATTGGTCTGCGTCATTCTTAATGACATATTTTAAGTGATTCTACATCAATTATTCACAATGAATTCTAATGTGGAATTTTTTTTTTTTTTTTTTTTTTTTTTTTTTTTTTTTTTTTTAACATCAGGACTAATTTTCCCATATAACATTTTATTTCATTGCATTTTTTTTTTTTTTAAACTTTTTTAATGAAGATTTTTGTTCCAACTATGTACTATCTTTTTCTGAAATTTTTTACATAATTTTATATTAAAATGTTAACAAAGAACTGTGCTATAAGATTATTATAGCTGATTTTTTGGTTTTAAAATATGTCATGAATAGAAGTTGCAAAAAATAACCTTAAATGTTATTACATTAGAAGCAAAAAACAACAAGTGCACTGTTAAATATCCAGATGTACCTTCTGCTATAAAGCCAATCCCCTCGTGAACCAGGCATTTCATTTCCTGACTTACCTCGAAGCTTAATCAGGATAAAGTTTTGATGATGAGATAAACAATGAGGACAACTGCAAAGCCTTTATTCTACATATATCTGGTTTCAATGAGCCAAAATCATTAGCACAAGCACAGCTTATTGATCTCACAAAAGATTTAGGAGTATCAAAAGAATCTGTCCAGCTTCTTGGCTCTCGTATTAGAGAGCAGTTTAAAGGCACCAGTAGCAACATTTTACTGGTACAGTCGTCAACAGTAGTTCGTTCCTATTAGGCTGGAAATAAATATTTATATAAAATGGAGATCATTTCATAAAAGCTCTATTTTGAATAAAAAGAAAATAAAAACATTGAGCGGGGCTTAATTGAACTGTGATTGGCTGAACCTGAAATGATCTCCATTTTATATAAATATTTATTTCCAGCCTAATAGGAACGAACTTCTGTTGACGACTGTACATAAATAGGGATAAAGTGTTTAAGCAGTCATTTTTCTTTATAAAATTTCATCTCTTGTATATTGCTCGGAGATTAAAGGTTTGGTTGAAGCTTTAGAGGTCGTTTATAAACCATCTGAAAGGAAACTATTTATAGACTCATCAAGTATTAAGTCTCAAAACTCTACTATTACATAATGATAATTTTCTTCGTTTTATTCCAGATGTCTATACTATCCAACTAATTGAAAATTATGACAATATGAAAATTCTTTTTGATGCCCTCAAATACAACTATCATCAATGGAGAGTCTGTTATGGTCTCAAGGTACGCTAGTGTAAATTTCTTTTACCTTGATACAAAACTATTAGAGATTAAATTGTTACAAATTTATGGACAATGATGCAAAAACTCAGTGAAAGCAAATGTACTTAGCTTCTTTCGTTTTCACAGGTAATCTCTCTGGTATTAGGAATGCAAGGAGATTACACGAAGCATCCTTGCTTTCTTTGCTTGTGGGATATTTTTTTTTAAATTTTCGTTATAATATTTCAGTAATTTTTTTTAAAGCAAATTAACAGAAATTCAATAAAATTATTTTTTTAAATATGTGGTGAGAACAACACATCTTTCGACATAACATACTTTCGGCAGTTAAATGGAAAATTGCTTTTCACTTATGACTATCTGTTTGCTTCATCTCCTATCCACTCCAATGAAAATGACTCCACCCTTCATTACTCTTTTCAGTTAGAAAGAGGCCCCTCCAAAAAAAGAGGTTAATAGACGCAAGGAGGGTAGCCTTGGAGCACCTGATCTCTGATCTATCTCGCATTTCAATTTTTAGCAGAGAAAACATGGTTGTTTCCAATGCTACCAAAACTCAATTCCCCCATCTACTCGATGCAATCTTCCAAACAGCTATGATATCTTTTTCGAGAACACAACTCAAACATTCATCTCTCCCTGATATTTTTGGTGTTTCTTTTCTCGTGATCTTTCTTGGAAAGATCACATTACTTCTTTTTTTTTAAACAAGCTTTAAGGTGTTACTTGTTCTGACTCACCTTCAGAATTTCTTCACTCAACCCCAGTTGCATGCTCTGTATAGGGGTGTTTTTCGCCCCTGTATGGAGTAGGCCTCACACATCTGGAGTGGTTCCATTTATACAGCTCTCCTTGAAAAGGAGGAGTCTAGGACTTTTCATCTTAACTCTCCTATTCTCACTAATTTTCTACAGTCTCTTTCTGCCCGTCGAATTGCTGCATCAGTCTCTCTATATTATCGCTATTACAATGGACATTGCTCTTCTGAACTCTGTCGTCACATATCACCTCCACTGAGAAGGGTTTGCGAGACATCTTTCTACACAGGCTCATCATTTCTCTGTCCAACTCACTAACCCTAGATTTAATCGCTATGCTCTATCTTACATATACTCTACTGGTAAAGTCTGGAACACACTCCATTCATCTATTTTCCCAACTTCCTATGACTTACCTTCAAACGCCGTGTATTGTGACATGTCGGCCTCTAGTTTGACCAGGTTTCCGATTTTCTCCCAAACTCTGGTGGAAATTTTATTTTTTTAACCATCAGATAATATATATATATATATATATATATATATATATATATATATATTATTATTATATAATATATATATATATATATATATATATATATATATATATATATATATATATATATATATATATATATATATATATATATATATATATATATATATATATATATTATATATATATATATATATATATATAGAATATTATAACTTAATAATTCTATGTAATAATTTTTATTAATGTGCAAAAACCACAAAGAATTTTAATATATTTTCTTAGAATTAAAATATATTTTCTTATCTGAAAAAAATAATTTATTTTAATACTTAAATTACATAATATAAAAAATTTTACTTATCATAATTTGCTTAGTATATATATATTGTAATATAATATATAATATATTTGTTTGAATAATATTTGTTTGAAATTATCATTAATTGCATTGCATTTTAAATTAACAGTAATGAAGACTTACATCATTATCAATAATTATTAAATATTTGTTTTATTTTTATAAGTTGTTTAAATACTTTTAAAACTCTGCAAACTCACTAAGATTTATACTCTAGCTTCTGTTTCATTTAATTTTAATTTTATTTATTAATTTACTTTTTTTTTAAATATGATATTTCATTTTTTAATGAGTCTTATGCCTCTTTTTGTTCTTTATCATATATATATATATATATATATATATATATATATATATATATATATTATATATATATATATATATATCATATATATATATATATATATATATATATATATATATATATATATATATAATATATATATATATATATATATATATATATATATAAAGAACAAAAAGAAGAATTGACAGAGGATAGGAGTGAATGGAAAAAATTGGTGAATAGGGTTTGGTCTTTTTTAGAAAAAAATTTTTTTTATCCGATTCTCCTGAAAATTTCAGTATATATAGCTTTTTTCCCGAAGAAAATAGTCGATTCCTAACGTTTTTACGAGGAATTAAAAGTTTAGAAGCAATTTCTTAAATTTAGGGTAAGTTTAAATCTACGGTGAGGACGCCTAAAAAATTTTTTGGTCTGAAATTTGGTGTGTATATTCTATTGGCTAAAAACTTTTAGAATTTTCCTATACACAAAAAACATATGCCCTTAGTTCCAAATTTTTTTTTCAATTTTGAAAAATTTTTTGAAAAAAAAAAATTTCAAATTTTTGGGAAAAAATTTTTAAAAAAAAAGGATTTTTTAATTAAATTTTATTGTTTAGAGGGAATAGGTTTAAACTTTATTTACATTATAAAATGCTATTTTTTGATTCGAAGATAAATATAGAAAAAAAATTTTCAAAAATTTTCCAAAGTTTGAGAGGCTATACTCGAACTTCAAACAAATAGTTTTAATAATGCTTAAATAAATGTTTTAGATCCATCCTCCTCTAAACAATGTCCAAAAAAATAAAAATCAATTTTTTTAAATAAATTTTTTTCTTTTTTTTTTATTTTTTTTTCAAAAAAAATTTGAACTTCTATATCAATAACTATCAGTACTTTTTCAAATGTTTTGTTTCTAATTTGTAGAAATTGGGGCTAAGAATGTACAGGTATTTTATCATGATATTTTTTTCCCGCTATTATTTTTTTTTATTATGACCACTATATATGAAATTATAGACTATAAAACTAAAATAGCTTTTTTAAAAAAGCTATATAAAGAAAATTTCACGAAATTAATAATTTTTGGAAAAAATTGGTGAAGGGGTGAATGTTTGGTTGGATGTGGCCTGATATAGACACCACCCTGTCTATCGCAGGCCACATCCAACAAAACATTCACCCCTTCACCAATCTTTTCCATTTATTCCTTTCCTCTGTCAGTCGCACACCGTCCTCCCAATTCTTCCCTCTATCCCTTAACAGCTCCTTTACATTACTCATCCAACTTCTCCTCGGTCTCCCCCTATCTTTCACACCCTCCACTTCTGAAACAAATATCTTTCTAGCCATTCTCTCATCATTCATCCTACAAACATGCCCAAACCATTTCGGCATACTTTGTTCAGCTCTCTCATCCAAACTCTTTCTCCATTCACACATTTCCTCTATTCTAACATTTCTATCTTTTCTGCCAACTCCACAAACCGCTCTCAGACCTTTTATTTCGAAAACTTCTATTTTTTCCTCTTTCTAGCGTTCAACCTCCATACTTCACTTCCATACATAACCATCGGTATACGGCATCCCTCAAACATTGTCACCTTCACCTCCCTTGGTAACTTTCCTCGATCCCAAATATCCTTCAAACCACTTAACACTTTCCCATCTCTTATTCTATGACCAACTTCATCACTCATACTAATATCATCCTCTCCAAAAATTACCCGCAGGTTATAACGAGTGCTCGATCGACTGAGCTATATATATATATATATATATATATATATATATATATATATATATATATATATATATATATATATATATATATATATATA
>SEYY01003134.1:5000-12500 GCA_009176605.1 Armadillidium nasatum | reverse complement strand
TTATTAAATTAAAATTATTATTATTATTATTATTATTATTATTATTATTATTATTATTATTATTATTATTATTATTATTATTATTATTATTATTATTATTAATTGTTATTATTATGTGTCTGATTCTGCACCCCTTTTTTTGCTCACACATGTATAATAGTACGTTTGTTGTCTTCCCGTGCCTGCCTCTCTGCCTTCAATTTTATTTTTTGTATAGCCCCTTCCCTTTAAATATGTGCGTCCTTGCTATAATCATTCTTTTTCTTTACTGTTTCTTCAACTGGACCTGAAGAGAGAGCTATTGTACGAGTTGTGAAATATTGTGCCATTTTAATTTTAATCTTAGTTTATTTTTTTTTTTATTATTATTATTATAAAAGACTTACAATTTTTTTCATTTTAATTTTAATCTTAGTTTAGTTTTTTTCGTTTTTAAATTTTTTATTTTAAAAGACAATTTTTACTTTTTTTAATGTTTAATCCTAGTGGTTTAGAATATTTGTAACAACAACAGAGTGCGAGCGCTTGAGCACTCTTAATCCATTTTAATATATGTAATATATATATATATATATATATATATATATATATATATATATATATATATATATATATATATATATATATATATATATATATATATATATATATATATATATATATATATATATATATATATATATATATAAATTCATTAATTTAATTTAGTTTTGCATGGATGCTGTAAACAATTTTTTAATTATACAACGAATCTCTACAGGCTTACTGTTCAACTATTTAAGAATTCACGACTGCGATTCTCCAATTTTCTTTTCAAACAAACTCAATTTTAAAGGATTTTTCTCCTTATTTCATTTTTTATTACTTTACCATGCAATAATGTGCGGAAATATTATATATTTTCAGAGGATTTGAAAGCATTCTTCAGTATTTAATATTTACATCCTTCTATAATTTTATCCTATACATTTGCTGGTATGTAACTTTTTTTTAATAATAATAATAATAATAATAATAATAATCATAATAATAATCATAATAATGATATGAAATAATGATAATAATAATAATAATAATAATAATAATAATAATAATAATAATAATAATAATAATAATAATAATAATAATAATAATAATAATAATCATAAAAATAATAATAATTAATTGTAAAAATTATTATTATTATAATTATTATTTTATTATTATTATTATTATTTTATTATTGGTTATTATTATTATATTGTTATACAAGGTAGTGTTGTATGCTAATAGTAATTACGTGACCATTATAATATATACATAAACAAATAAAAAATAAAAATAAAAAAATAAATCAATATATAAATACATAAATAAATAAATAAATACATAAATAAATACATATAAATAAATAAATAAATAATAATATGAATAAATATAATAATATATATAAATAAATAAATAAATAAATATTAAGTAAATATAAAATATATAATTTATATAAATAAATATAAATAAATAAATATAAAAAAATATAAATATACAAATATAAATATGAATAAATATATAAATATATAAAAATAATATAAAAATTTATAAATAAAAATAAATAAATTAAAATAAAAAATTTTAAATATATTATAAATTATTAAATATAAATAATAAATAAATATATAAATAAAAATAAATATAAAAATAAATAAATATATAATAAAAATATAAATAAATACATATAAATAAAAAAATTTATATATAAGTAAATGGAAATAAATAAATAAGTAAAAATAAACATAATAAATATATTTAAATAAATAAGAAAATATACAATAAATAAATAAATATATAAATATAAATATATAAAGAAATAAATATAAATAAATAAAATATATAATATATAAATATATATATAATATAAATAAATATATAAATATATAAATATTTAATTAAATATAATTAAATATATATAATATATTTAATATAATAAATATATAAATATATATATATATATATATAATATATATATATATATTTTATTTTTTTATATTTTTTTTTTTTTAAAGTTATTTCACGGGCATTGCCCTATTCGAGGAGAGGAACTTTCTAGGTAGTATATACCTAGGATCCGAATGGGATCGAACCGGCGCCCTCAAGCACGTGAGTCAATCACCCTAACCGTTCGAGCCACGGTAGACGGCTAATATATATATATATATATATATATATATATATATATATATAATATATATATATATATATATATATATATATTAATATATATATATATATATATATATATATATATATATATATATATATTATATATATATATATATATATATATATATATATATATATATATATATATATATATATATATATATATATAATATATATATATATATATATATATATATATATATATATATATATATATATATATATATATATATATATATATATATATATATATATATATATATATATATATATATATATATATATATATATATATATATATATATATATATATATATATATATATATATATATATATATATACACGAATTTTGCTCATCACTAAGTGTGATATTTATTAAAAATTCTGTAACCCTATTTGATCACAAATTTATTTAGTGTATTTTGCTACATGCTAATCGGCATCATACTTCAACTCATACTCATATTTAAAACAAAGATAAAACACTCGAGTTTTTCACTAAAAAGATGAAGAGTAAAAAAAAAAAAAGTTGCTCCTATTACTATATAAATGTTATTGAAAAATTTATGAAAACCAGATCGGGTAATTAGGTTCGAAATGATTCTAACAAGGAAGAACCAAGACCTCATTTTTTTTTCTTTTTTTTCATGAAAATGGTTGAAAAAAAAAGAATAAATACTTTTCAACATGTTGCTTACTAGTGTGGTTTTAGAAACCTACAGTCTCACTAGAATTCACTTTGAAATAATATTATTATTATTATCATCATTAAATAATAATAATTATTATTATTATTATTATTATTATTATTATTACTTCTCACAAAAAATTATAATTATTAATTATTATTATTATTATTATTATTATTATTATTATTATTATTATTATTATTATTATTATTATTATTATTATTGTTGTTATTGTTATTATTATTATTTCCGATATTTCAGGAAATTCTTATCATAATTTGAAAATTTGTTGTGGTATGTTTTATTATCATTATTATTATTGATATCTTTACCATCGGTATACAATATTCTTATTGCATGTTCTATGATATTCATCATATTAATGTTTTATTTGCTATTAAATAAATTTGAAAGTTATTTATCTATTTAACCTCAATGTGTAAGCACTTTGAGTCCCTTTTCAGAGAACTGAACTGGGCCTATAAACAAAATCAATGCAACTAATCATCTTTGAATATATACAAAAGGACATGGTTTGAATAGTAACACTATTGCAGAACTAATGGAACATGCTAATGAGCTTAGAAAATAATAGTTTTATGAATTATGGAAGATCACTTACTTCTCTCGCAAAATATTAGTAAGAATAGAGTCAAAAAGTACATTAATTTTTACTAGACAGAGAGATGGCTGAAGTAATGATAGTATTATATTTAATTTAAAAAAAACTTTAAAAAAAAAAGTTTTTTATGCAGTTTTTCATACAAAAGTTTAAATAGATTATGAATTTAGATATTTTATTTTTAAAGAGAAGGAAAAAGTAGATAAAATTTTTTAAAGGGAAGGAAAAAGTAGATAAATTTTTTTAAAGAGAAGGAAAAAGTAGATAAATTTTTTTAAAGAGAAGGAAAAAGTAGATAAAATTTTTTAAAGGGAAGAAAAATGTAGATAAAATTTCATTTATTCCAAGGACAAATCGTAAAAAAATTCTTTATTGTCTCTTTAATAGACATTCAACTCTTTCTAATAGATTTTTTTTTATCTAGGATATGGTCGAATTTTCTAACTATTCATTTATCTTCATTATGAATGTTTTCTCACATTCACAAAAACGCACATATGTATGATATTTTTTCCTCTAATCCTAAAAGCTTTATTCATTGGTAGTTAAAATTAAATTAAATTTTAAGAGCTTAAGTGCTTTAAAATCAAAATAACAAAACAGCAATTAAAAAGATAATGATGCCCATATAAAATAAACTTTAACATATTTTATTAACAAAAATAAAATCAACAACAAAATAATAGAAATTACCGTGGCTCAAACGGTAGAGTGATAGACTAACGTGCTTGAAGGCGCGGTTCGATCCCATTTGCGAATCGTAGGTATATTCTACCAAGAAAAGTTCCTCTCCTAGAATTGGGCAATGCCCGTGAGATGTGAACTTAAAAAAAAAAAAAAATAAATAAATAAATAAATAAATAAAATAAATAAAAAAAATTTTAAAAATATTTTAACTATTATTTTAATATTGGAAGATAGTAAAATATTATTTTTAAACCAAAGTGAAATAATAAAATTGTAACGAAAATGAAAAAAAAAAAAAATTCGCCCAAAAAAATGTAAATTTAATAAATATGATTTTATTAAGGAAAAAATTAACGAATGATTTGAAAAAGCATTATCCTTTATTATTATTATTATTATTATTATTATTATTATTATTATTATTATTATTATTATTATTATTATTATTATTATTATTATTATTATTATTAATTATTATTAATTATTTATTATTATTATATTAGTTATTGCCATTTTATTTTTTAATTTTTTTTTTTAATTATTTAATATTTATTATTATTATATTATTATTATTATTATTATTATTATTATTATTATTATTATTATTATTATTATTATTATTATTATTATTTTTATGCGTCTGATTCTGCTCCCCTCATCTCTAAAACAATAATAATATTGTTTGTAATTTATTATTATTATTATTATTATTATTATTATTATTATTATTATTATTATTATTATTATTATTATTATTATTATTATTATTACTATTATTACTATTATTATTATTATTATTACTATTATTACTATTATTACTATTATTATTATTATTATTATTATTATTATTATTATTATTATTATTATTATTATTATTATTATTATTATTATTATTATTATTATTATTATTATTATTATTATTTATTATTATTATTACTATATTATTATTATTATTATTATTATTATTATTATTATTATTACAAGGGTTTTTGAATTGTTTACAAAATATCAAAGGAAAAATGGAAATAACTTTAAACTTTAAACTTCAAAACTTTTTGTTTAATATTTGCTTTGTAAATTAATAAAGACAAACAATGTTATAAGTAATTTAGTGATTGACATAAATGTGATTAATGTTCCTATGCAAAGTTAATAAAAATGTGAATTTTTTTATTTATTTTTTTAATTTTTTTTATTTTTTATTTTTTAAAAGTTCACTTCTCAAGGGCATTGCCCTATTTTAGGAGAGGAACTTCTTTAGGTAGTATAATCTTAGGATCTCCAAGTGGGATCGAACCGGCGCCTTAAGCAAGTGAAATCAAACACACTACCTATAGAACCACGGTAGACGGCAAATACTTCTAAATAAAATATCGTGAAATGAAGAAAACAACGAATAAAGGACAATATTTAAAATGTTTCACCTGTAATTAGGAATACTGAAATAATATTAAATTCTTTTAATTAAAATAACATCTGAATCGCTCAGAGATAGAAATACAAGGACACTTTAAAATTCAAAAGACATTGTCAAAATAAACAAATTGGCAAAACTCTCTTTGGAATTTATGGAATTTAGACTAAAATCTAAATCTGAATTCATACTAAAACTTTCAATCGTATTTTCATATTTCATTCTATTTCAGAGAATTTGTAATGGTACCATCAATAAAAAAAAAAAATAAAATAAAATAAAAAAATAAAATAAAAAAAAATGCTAGAAATGAATAAAAAAAAATAATAAATAAAAAAAGGTGCTGAAAAATTGAGTTATTAGTAAATATTTTAATATTGCGAGATTATTTTAAAACCAAAAGTGAAATATTAAAATAGTAATGAAAATGAAAAAAAACTCGACAAAAAAAAATCTAAACTTAATTAATAAATAAGATTTTATTAAGGAAAAAATTAATGAATGATTTGAAAAAGCAGTATCTTTTTTTATTATTATTATTATTATTATTATTATTATTATTATTATTATTATTATTATTATTATTATTATTATTATTATTATTATTATTATTATTATCATCATGAGGAATAACTAAGTGAATTAGATATAATTTTATTTTCGACGATAAGTGAATAGAAATTTAATATAGTTTCCAATATGCTAAATAAATTTGAGAATGTTAATTACAGCCAGTTCATTAGATTTGGTTTTGCAAAAGAAACACGTACTTACGGACTTAAGCTTTCTCATAAACAATTTCAAACCAAAACTGTAAAAAAAAAAAAAAAAAAAAAAAAAAAAAAAAAAAAAAAAAAAAAAAAAAAAAAATCTTTTCGTCAACGTAATTGGAAAATGGAAGTTTTTTTTTTTTTTTTTTTTTTTTTTTTTTTTTTTTTTGACAGTAAACACCAAAAAATAAATATATTTCTTATGGAAATTGTGCTTTGAACTTTCAATTATCTTCTTCATTTACATTATCAATAACTACACTGCAAAAATTGTCCTAACGAATCGTTGGGACAAGTAGCAAAAATATCACAACAAATTTTATGAATTAATTTCCTGTTAGAAAATAAATCGGTGAAGCGACTTTCTTATGCTTAACATGTCTTTTCTCTATTGAAAAATTTACTGTGGCATTTTTACCACTTGTCCCAACGATTCGTTAGGACAATTTTTGCAGTGTGGAAATAGTGATCAGCGACAATATGTAATAATGAATCTGTCAAGTTCATGTCACTTTAAAATAGTCAAACACTCAAATAACACTTAAATAACATAGAATTTTCGACATTCAGTGCTTGGAGCAAATCTGTTCTAGGACGGTAAACTCATCTGTCAAATAATCCACCAATAAAACTTAACAGTCTTCTTACAACTTCTATATTCACAGCTTTGAAAGATCTGATCCATACAGTAGACTTATCTACAACACTAAATAAATCAAATAATACACCAACAATGCTTATCTGACAAGCCTTGAGAGGATTGAAAAATTTTTACTGGTCGATGTTCTTTCTATGCTTCTCCTTCTCCTTCCATCTTTCTCCTTTTTCTCCTTCTCCCTCTCTTTCTCCTTCTCCCTCTCTTTCTCCTTCTCTTTGTCATCCTCCTCCTGTTTCTCCTCCTCTCTCCTCTTGTCTTCTCCCTCTCCCTCCCTTTTTCATTCTCCTTTCCCCTTCTCCTCATTTTTCTTTTCCTCTTCCTCCTCTTCTCATTTTTCTTCATCTCCTCCTCCTACTACTACAATTAACTTTTCGAACTTTGAATTTAAAAAAAGATTAAAATTCCTTTGAACACTTATTTACTATTTTTAATCTTCATTTTTCTTTTTTTTTTCAAATTTAAA
>SEYY01003133.1:0-13747 GCA_009176605.1 Armadillidium nasatum | reverse complement strand
CATAACATAATGCAAAATAAAAGGGCTACTGACAAACCCAAAAACCAAAGATGTGTACCGATAAGTAACAATTTTACCATTTTCTACCCAAAAGAAACAAAACCTATTCTTATCCTCTTCAGTCAGTAATTTTATAGCTAGAAAAGCTTGCTTGATATCTGCAAGCACAACATATTTGTTGCATCTAAATTTTAAAAGCAATTACAATAGAGAGGACATTAGGTCAATGCCTGGGTAAGCAGCTTCATTAAGGGAAGGTAAGCTTTTGTGGGTTTTTAATGAGCAATTAAAGACAAGGCGAATTTTCGTAGTAGCCTGAACTTCCATTTTAATAACTGGCCTATGGGGAATAAATGTAAAATTTGCATATTCAGATGGGTTTATATCCACCTTTTCAATTATACCATCAGCTAAATGCTGTTCAAAAACTCTTTTGTATTCTTCAATTAAATTTTTAGAATGTAAATCTTTAACAACTCTATCTAATACCTTACGGGCAACATTAAAATTGGAAGGCACTTTGTCAACATTTTCCTTCCAAGGAAGTTTTACATAATAATGTTTATCTTTGTAAACAATATTGTCATTAAATTCAGACACCTGCAAGATATCAGCTTTAGCCATATCTTCATCAATATTTTTAATCCCTAGGCTTTCAAGAGTAAATAAATTATCAAGTCCATGTTCCACTTCACTATCATCAAAAACACTCATCAAAGGATTAAAGTATGAAACAGAGGGACTTAAAACTTGATTAACAAAAGAGGAAAGGGCAACATTTTCACAAGATACTCCTGTTCCATTAGAGATGGAATTTAATTTAGCAATTTGGTCAGTATAAAGAAAATTATTAATATCCCCAAAAGGCACTATATCTTGACCAATTTTAAAACATGCACCATTCATGCATTTTTCAAACTTAAAGGGGGGTAAATACTGTAATAAATCGATACCAATTAATGCATTTAACTCAACACATTCGTTATAATCATGCACTGCATTAATGCTATATCCAAGTTTATTCAAATTTTCATAAGCAACCTTTAAACCTGGTATCTCAAATTTAATGTCAAAGGATTCATCTATAAGCAAAGAAAAGGGAAATTGTTTTCTACCAGGTAAATCTATATCAAAAGAGCTAAGAAAGAAGGATTTCTCTTTAGAAGCAACAAAACTATGTACATCATAATTAATACTATGAAAAGCTTTTAAATCTAACAGTTGTTTAGCTGCTTTAGAGCTAACATAACTACGCTGACTTCCCGAGTCGATCAAAGCTAATACTTTACATTGTTTACCTCTATGATGCAAAGTAACTTCTACAAAGGGCAGCAGATAGTTTTGTTCCCCATTACTATAGTTAATGCAAAGGTATGACATAGTATGACGATCATTCTTTTTAGAATGCCCCTTCTCAGATAAAGCAGATATATGGGTATGAAGGTTACAGAAAACACATGCATAATCTAAAAAGTTATCATGCTGACCAGGACAATCTTCGGTCGCATGCTTAGAGCTAGAGCAAAATCTACAAATATTCAACTGATCACACCGAAGCAACCTAGATTCAAGGTCCGGATAGGCCGGACATTTATTCATAGTGTGACCTGCAGCACTACAAAATTTGCAAGGGAAAACACGATTTGATGCATTAGTTTTATTATGAACGTAATTAGATTTGGTAGATTTTTGAGTGGTCTTAAAGTTTTCTAGGGTAGCTTTAGTTTCACTATTACGAGCAAATTTATCATTACTACCTTTATTTTGGCTACCACTATTATTATTGGCAAACTTATTATGCTTATAACCATTATTGTTATTCTTACTATTACCATTATTATAAGGCTTACCAAATCTATTATTCTTAAAATTATTATCATGCTTTGGCTGATGTTGTGGTCTTTGCCCTAACTCTAAGCGTTTAAGTAAAGTGGGAGAATGGTCAAAAACTTCTATGATACTAGGGTAATTGTTTTGAACTTTCTCAATAAGCGCATTCTTGAATTTTGGAGGTAACTTATAAATTATCATTGAACTGATTATTTTAAAACCTGGTGTCTCGGGAACAAGGAAATCAAAACCATATGACTTAAGGTCATAGGTCAAAACTTTCATTTCATTAAGATAACCCTTCAAAGCTGCTAAATTATTATCTGGCGGAGCACGGATTTCGTATAACTGTTGAAAAATCTTCTCAACAATAAATTCTTTATCAAGGAACTCCGATTTCAAAATATCTAACGCAACTTTATAATTAGGTCCTTCAGGAATAAGATGCTTAACCATTTCATACGCGGTAGGCCCTAAATTACTAATTAAATGAATAATGTTTTTCTTCATCAGAATAAACAGCATTATTATCAATAAGGGCTTTAAATTTCGCTAAGAATCGAGAGAAAGCTAACTTGTCATCCTCATCTCCTTCAAATCTACCTATATGAATAGGGGGTTCTTTAGCACTCCTATATAAACTTAAATTAGGCCTTGCCCTATCAGGAGTGTTAGAACTACTATTCTCAGTGGGGTTTACTATGGGAGAAACGGATTTTTCGCTAGAAACGGATGGAGTTACTGACTTCGCTATATTATCCGCTATTAAACAAATTTTGTCCTCGGTATCAATTTTATGTTGAAATGAGGTATCACGATCACTAATGTAAAGTTCAAGCAATGACTCAAACTTATTTATATTGGACAATATATTTTTAACTAGTTTCTCTAAAGATTTAAGATAACTTTTTACTTCAGCTAACTTTTCTTTTATAAATGACTCGCTCGCACCAGTTTCAATTTTATTTAATATCAACCTCACTCGATTTTTTAAATCTTCTCTTTCATTAATAAATGAACGGTTCAAAGACTGGCACTCTTCCATTTCAGACATTTTAAAAGATACTTTAAAGTTAAGCAATTAATGAAAACGCTTTAAAGTTAAATTTCAATTTAAACGATACTCTAAAAGTTTACGAAATTCAGAAATACAAGGTGAGTAACAAGGTAAACTAAAAGGCTAATAAACAACGGTCTAATTACTTCAAAAAACACTTTTTTATGGAAAGCTGTTGCGATTTGCTTGTAAACAGAAATCGCGGAGAATAAGACAGTAATGTGACTGTCTGTCCTAAAGATTCTTTAAAAAGTAACAAACCAAATTTAGATATATTAGCCTAAAGAAAATAATAATTATAAACAATAAAATTTAAAGTTACTCACCAAATATTAATATAATCTTCTAGCCAAATTTTAAGTATAACTTTTAAGTATTTTTTCCATAAAAAGTTCTTCAGGAAGAAGCGCCTTATTAATGTTTAAGACTTTATTTAAATTTTAGTAAGTATTTTAAAAGATAAACTGAACCTCTCTTAACTGAACAATTGCCAAATATTAAACATCAGGGCAATAAATCTTAACTCCAGTTAAAACTTAGAGCTTTTAAAAAAGTTAGTCATGTATTATAGTCAAATTTTAAAGCCCCATAGAATGCCTAACAAGCCTACTCTTTGCTAAAATTTAAGATCAAACAATGCAAATCAAATAAAGAGTAAGACTGTCAATGTCTTTGTTCCAATATAGCAATCAGAGCCCAAATTCAAAGTCCTAACATTTTAATAAACAATTAAAAGTCAAAGAAAGGTTTTAAGTAGTTATACTTTACGTTCTGGAAGATCTTGTCGATGAAGTTGATATAATTATTAAAGAACTCTTACATTTCAATTTTGTTTTCTAACGAGTTCTGAGTTATAAGAGCAAGTCCGTCTAGCGTGTTCAAAAATCGCCTAACAAGCTTATTGTTGCCATTCCTAATGGGAATCTAGTTTTAGGGAAATTTTGTCACCTCAAATTTTAACCAGAGATTTTGCATTTCACTAAGAAGCAAATATGTAAACCAAAAAATGGCTTTATCTTTAAATCATAAAATATTTAATTAAATCTAAAATATAAGCATTTTCCAATAATATATTTAAAAAATAAAACAGACAATAATTCTAAAGAGGGCAGAGCCCTGGATTTGAGGGGAGTCACTTTGGTTTTAGAAAATATTAAATTTGAACTTTGACCCATACTATAAATTGCAAAACCATAACAAGATGTTGATGCATCACAAAACATGAATAATGAATTTGAAACTGAAGGTAAGAAAGCACATCTTTCAATTTCAATATTTTTGAGTTCATTCAACTCTGAACAGAAAGTGACCAAGATGATAAAATACCAGAAGGGACCTTCTCGTCCTAATTTAGACCCAATTGTCCTAAATTCCTAATTAACAACAGGCCCTTAAACGTTACAGGTAAAAAGAAGTTGAAGTGGTCAAAAACTTTTGAAACAGCTGGTAATAATAACCTTTTAGAATCTGTCATTTTGTTTACTGAAAATCTCGCAAGTTTTAATTTATCTGAATGAAGATTATAAAGGTAACCTAGCACCTTATCTTCTGATTCTTGATGTTGTATTATTCTACCTTCTTCTTGCATAATACTTCTTAATTGCTCATTTTTTGAGTCCCAATTTGTAAGATGGAATCAACTGCTTCAATTCTTTTGTTGCATTCATGATAAAGTTCCTTTAAATGTTGTGGGTCATTGCCACTAAAGATCAGGTTATCAACAAAAAAAAATTATTTGATAAAATCTTAGTACATTCATCATCTGAGTACGACTGAGCATGATGTCTGATGATGTAGTTGAGAATGAATGGGGAGGAAGTAAACCAAAAACTATAGTAGGGTAACGATAAGCTCTTAATTGTCCATGACTTTTCCAGAAGACACAGAAGCGATTGCGGTCTTCTATAGATTTTAATTTGATCTGAAGGAAGGCCTGCTTTATATCTGATATCATAACAATCTGATTTGACATGAACCGAAATAAATGTCCTAATCAGGAAGTCATTAGATCCAGTCCAGTATATGCTGCTTCATTTATAGATGGAAGTGAATTAACCTTTAGTGAGCAATTCAATACAGGTCTAACTTTTGTAGAATCTTCTTTATCAGTTTTGATAACAGGCCTGTGAGAAATCCAAATATAGTCTTTATATTCAGAGGGAGACATCCTGAATTCCTCAATAATGCCATCAGACAACCATTGTTGAGACATCATTTATAAGCTTCAACTAAATGTTTTCTTTTTAAATTTTCATAAAAATCTGTTAAGTACTGAGAGTGCTATATTCTGATTTGAAGCCAGAATTGAAATTTTTTCCTCTATCCAAGGAAGATTAATGTGGTATTTTCCCTCCTTGAATTCTATACCGCTTCTGAATTTTTCAATCTGTATCAAATCAAATTCAGATTTATTATTTATATTTCAATACCTAAGGATTCTATCTTGAACATATTTTCTAAACCTTGTTCAACTTCAGAATCAGTTAAAATGAGACTTAGAGGACTAAAATAAGAATGAACAGGATTCAAGACATCATTTACAAATGTCTGATTTATTTTTATTTGATTTTCATTTCGAAAGTCTGATTAATTCAGAAAACTTAATTTGACTATGATGGAGAAAATTTGTAACATTTTCAAACGGGATGATAGATCCATCCCTCAATTTAAAGGCTGGTTCACTCATGCATTTGACTAGCTCTAGCATAGGGAAATACTTTATTAAATCTGTGCCCAATAAAGCATCCAATTCAAAAAAATGAGTTATTAGCCTCTTTAAACCTAGCATCAACTAATTTGTAAGATTTATTTCTCAAATTATTGAGTGCACTGTTCATAAAGTAGACTTCATACTTTAACCGAAGATCCTTATCTATCGAAAGATGAAGTGGGAAACAAAATCTATCAATATAAACATCAAATAAAATTTCATATAAAATGCAGGCACTAATGCCTAAATAAGTTCTAATATCATATTTTGTACCCTGTTGATTCTCCATAGATATGTTAAGTAAGTTGAGACCCACTGTCTAAAAAGCATCGAATGGAGGTTGCATTTTTACCTCTACGCACCTTTAAAATTATAGTAGGTAATATATATAATTTAGTAATACTTTGACTAAGGCCCATATTATTTCCTAAGGGCAGTGTTCTCCTTCACAAGACAGTGATGTGATTTTTCCTATTGCAAATCTGGCAGCAAAAGGAAAATTTATCATTAAATCCGGGCACTGGTCTGCATTGTGCTTATAGCTGGAGCACCTATTACACAGTTCGATATCCTTACACTTCTTGACTCTTGAATCATAACTTTCATAAATGTTATAATTTAATTTGGCATCACATGACCTTGAGATGAACAAAATTTACAAAATTTTAAATGATATTTGAAATTAGAACCAGAGACATCAGCACTACCAATAGTATCATTTTTATTTACAGTATTAACATTTGTTTTCAAGTTTTGTAATGATTTAAAGGAGTTATTTTTCTCATATGGCCTTGATGTCTTATTGAGGCTGATTGCACTTAGATTTGAGGTAATAATTATCTGGAGGACTGAATTGTTTAACATCTAGAAATTCTTTATTAAGTACTTCTATTGTCTTTTTATAGTTTTCCTCATTTATTGAAAGATTCTGAATTAATGAGTGTGCATATTCTTTTAGTTTGTTTTTCAGGAAATGCAATTTAACTGTCATTTATGTTTCTCTGTAAATCAAAAGAAATTTTGAATTTGCTAATGAAAGTTTTATAGGCAAGCTTATCAGTTTCATTGCCTTAAAAAAAACTACAATCTTGAGTCCTAGGAATAGATTCTCCTAAATGAGTACAAGTACTTGAAATATTTTGAGAGGTGGTATTTGACGTGACATTAGAACTACTGATTTCATTCATTTCAATTTGATTGTGCATTGATATTGAACTAGAAAAAATAGTTCATCACTATAAAAATCAGGGACAATAGAATCTACAAATTTTTAAAATAGCATCATCCATTGATGTTATTTCCTTTAACAAGGACTCTAGTTCAGCTCTTATGCTTTCTATATAGGCTGAATCCTTCTCTACAGTATTACCATTACAATCTATCTGAGAAATTTATCAATCTACTTAAGCCCTGAGAGATACCCAGTTTTTAAATAATGATTGCTTTTTTTGAAACTTTATTTAAAAATGTCTGTACATCTGAAATTGACATTTTGATTAGAACTATGACCTAATGACTAAAAAAATTAAAATCTTATATTGAAATGATGTATAGCCTATAAGGCTAAACCTTATAAGAAATTTGAAAAATAAATCTGGCCCTTTTCAGGAAATTAAATAGACACTTTGAAAATTTTGGGATTGACCTATTTGGTCTAAATACAAATGTGATTTTGTAATTAACCAAGCAATTGAAATTGGCATATTTGGCCAAGACTGATTGAAATTTTGAAGATTTGAGGATGGCCTGTTTATCCAAAAAAAAAAAAAATTTGATAAATAAATAAATAAAAAAATTAAAATAAAATAAAAAATTTGAATTACTATAAATTTTGAAATTTGAAGCTGAAATTTGAAAATTTGAAGATGGCCCATATGGCCATAAATTGAATAAAGTTTTGAAATTTGCAACTGTCCTATATGGCGTAAATAAATGCTTGAAAATTTGAAAACATCAAGTTTAGAGTAAAACCTATTAGGCCCAAATATACTCAATGATTTGAAAATTTTGAAAAATTACTTGAAAATAGTGAATTTGGCACTTAAATTAGTTTTTACCAAATTTCTGGTGTGAGCCACTCATAGCAAATAACTCCATTTGCATCTTTTGTCTGTAATTAGCCTTGATAGGCCCAAGTGGTTTTTAACTGTCTCTATTATAACTTTTATTATAACTCTATTATAATTTATATTAACCAGCTCACAATCATACCTGAGAAAACAATTCAACCTGTTACCTAACAATAACAAAACACTTATGCGATAGGCCTAGATCTTTAAATACAAATATTTATAAGACATATATGGATTACTTAGGCCTACTGAATCTATTAAAAACCAAAAATCCTAATTTTGAAAAGAACACCAAGTTAAAACAATTGCAATAAAGCCTTATGATTATATGATTAGGATTTACTCGAAATTGACCGAAACGATAAATTTCAATAATTGCAACAATAATAGACAAGAGAAACCAGGAACTTGCAAGTAAGTCTAAAAACTTAACCGGAGCGTTGAAAATTTTGAATTATGAATTCATTGCATTTCTTCGAAAGATATAAGAATTTGAGGAGTTGAATTCTGTTTAGTTTTTATTTAAAAGACCTGAAAGAGAAGGGTTAATTAGCCTTACAATTGAATAGTTTAAGAGACTTACTATGATTTTTCCGAAGAAATGTTGATGATTGAAGTTCCTTAATATATAACTTTAATATATTTTAGAACGCTATAGTGGAATATATTTGAATAGAAGTCAATTGAAGGGATGGTAAGAAAGTGCATTGGCTTTATTTCAAGTTGGTTTATTTATTCTGACAACTTGTAAGATCTACCTAGAGCATTGGCTTTGTTTCAAGTCGATTTATTTAAGATTAAAGCTTTGGCTCTCTTTCTAATTGATTTATTTATATTCGAATTACAATAACTAAAAATGAATAGAGAAGATATTTCATCAGTTTCTATACGTCTTCAAGAAAAGGAATCTTCTACCAGTGACGCGGAGGTAATAGAACAAAACCTAGAACCCGAGGAAAAGAAGGAAAAATTTGAAGAAGTAAAAGGAAAGTTATCCCCTCTCAAGATAATGAGAGGAGTAGCAAAAAGGAAGGTTACTTTCTTTTCAAACATTTATTGGAAGTTGTGCAAACAGACGGAAACAATTCTCCTCTCATATCGTCTATGTTGGAAGAAGTATCGTCAAGACTTCTAGAGGTGCGTCAATATGATGGAGAAATAGAGGCTTTAATATGTTCCTCTGGTCTTCTTAGGTATGAAAACACCTTACTTAATGAGGAGTTAGTGAGTGCGACTCACTATCATATACAACAACAGAAGGTTATGAGCAAGTTTCATACATCAACTGAAAATGCATCTCGGCATTCGTCAGCTTCCGGCTCTAATCCACAGGAAAACTTAGAGAACCAGTCGGAGGTAAAATCCATATTAAGAGGAATAGCCGTCAAACAAGAGGTCAAAATACCTCCTTTAAAATGTAAAACTTTTTCTGGAGAATCAGACCGTTTCCAATTTCGATCGTTTCTTCTCTCTTTTGAAAATGTCTTCGGAAATAGGCGAGACTTAATTTAAATGAGGCCGCAAAACTTCAATATCTAAAGGCTCATCTTTTGAGTATAGCATTAAAAGATGTAGAACATCTTCCTAATGTGGACAACAACTACGAAGTTTCCCTTCAAATTTTAAAAGATTTATAACTTGATGTGCCTTTCATAATCGATTCTCTGTTTCATAACATAGACACAGCTCCTGTCATAGAAAATAAAACTCTTGAAGCAGGGAGAGTTTTCATCTCAGAAGTTCATGCACATCTACATGAACTTAAAGAATTCGAATTGGATTTTATGGAGGAGGGTTCTGCAGGATGTAAACTTCTAAGTCATATCGTGGTGGATAAAATGCCTTCAAGTTTCCTAAGGGAACTAAAAATCGTGACGAAGGTAGAATATCCTTCGATCAACATCATCTTAGATAATTACCATATGGTTTTGAAATCTATGGAAAGAATCAGGGGAAAGAATCCATCACATACATCTACGTCTAAAAATCTTCAAATGGAAAGAAAACATCTTTTGAATCTTCTATGTACTCCAGACAAGAGAAAACTACTTCTCCAAAAATTCTATTACTTCTTCGGAATCATCATCTGTGCAATGTAAACTTTGCGATGGTGCACATTTTATGTCGTCTTGCATCGTCTATTAGAATTCGGCATCCAGAAAAGAGCGTTGTAATGAAATAGGACTATGCTCTAGCTGCTCCAGCACGAAGCATAAATGCAAGCAGTGTCCTGCCAAGAGATATGAACTTAGTTGCCCTTGCTTTTACTGTAAAAGCAAGAAACATATGTCAGCTCTTTGCTCCTCTGAAACAAATGAAAAAAGGAAGAATGATCAATATCGTAGAACAGATGACACACCTACTCCTTCATTTTCTCTTTCACAAACTGGAGAGGATGAATCTCAACGAAGCCACCTGTGTATCAACACAGGATCAACTCCTTCTGGCAACATTCCTCCAGCCATCTCCCTTAAAGTAAAAAAGGGGTATAAGATTCAAGAAATAAGGGCACTTCTAGATTTTGGTTCTCAGAGAAGTTACTTCAAAGGGAGTGTCATGGGGAAATTAGGAGTAAATATTGCTTCACTTCCTCGTCAAAGCATCACTGTAAAAACTTAAAAACAAACCAGAACAATGTACTCCATTGATCTGGAATTGAATTTATGTTGTGGATCATATGCCCAAATTCTAGCTCTTGTGGATCCCATTTTTGACGTCGGTTTTGAAGTCAAGGGATTGATGGGAGCCGAATATTATATATGAAGAAACAATTTTAAGATGGCAGATCGATTCTATCAACAATGCCGTCATGGTGACATTGTTAACAATGTGAAATGTCTTCTGGGAATAGACGCTCTAAATCTCATTAAGGATTTTAAAGTAGTCAATTGTTTAAGAGGGAGTGCCATTGATTCCTGCCATGTTTTCGTTCCATTCAGACCAGTTCGTAAATTTATTAACTCCTTCTCAAATCGAAGTCATATTTGGAGAAGACAATTCGAATAATCCTCAAAGAAAGAGGACCTCCTGACAGCCAAAATATTCCAACTCGTTGTCTCCTTCTCTTCTCAAATCTGCCAAAAAAAATTCCCGAAAGCATCGTAAATCTCATAGTGGATCCGTCTCCTTCCAATTTCGACCATTTGATACATGCTCACTCAGACTTGGAACTTGATGTTGGCATAGAAAACTTTTACAAGTTGGAATCCATAGGAATAAACGAAGAAGCCGACCAAGGTTCCATCGATACCATCTTCGGACGTCGATTCCATGAGAGTTTAGTGTATAAGGAACGTAAGTATCATGTTGAGATCCCATGGTATGAAAAATATTGAAAGCAGTGCCTTCAAATCATCAGGTAGCATTAGCTGCGCTTCATCGTGTGACAAAATAACTTCATAATCATGGTTTCATTTCGGCATATAGAGACATATTTCGTCAATACCTGGCTGATGCCATCATCAAGCCGTCCATGTGTCTCCAAAAGAGTTCCATCGATACATATATATCCCTCATAGGCCTGTTATTAAGACTGTAGAACAAGTCGCAACGAAGATTCGCCCTGTCTTTAATTGCAGCCTTCGATTCGGGAATAGCCCATCTTTAAACCAGACTTGTTATGCTGGTGTAGATCTGATGACATCTTTATTTCGATTATTGCTTCAATTTCGTACAAACAAATATATTGTACTAGCAGAAATTTCGAAATCCTTTTAGCAGATTCGTCTTAAAACGGATGAAGATCGTAATCGATTCTGCTTCTTAAGGGAAGAAAGAGGTGTGCTTCATACCTATCGTTACACCTCTATTATTTTCGGACCAACAGTAAGTCCTTATATCTTTGGAGCTGTTATAAGACACCATGTAAAACAGTATCCCCCAGATCTCTGTTCTTCCTTATTGGAAAATAATTTATATATGAATAATTTTATAGATTCCTACTTTTCTATCGACAATTTAAATAAAATATTTTTCCAAACCACTTCAAGAATGTTCGTAAGTGGATTCGATTTATTCAGTTGGAACTAATAGAAATGTTCTAGGCTAACCAAAGATTAGCCAAACACCAAAGCTCAGAAGAAAGAGTTTTGGGATATCTATTCGACATCTCATCTGACACTCTTAGATTGAATGATTTTGAAATCGACTTGGTCAATTCGAAACGTCAACTTCTCTCACAAATATCTAAAGTTTTCGACCCCTAATTACTCTTTCTTCCAGTTACCATACGTGGACATGGGAACAGGAAATGAGTTGGGACGATGAAATCAACGAATCAAGAATTGAAAACCTTGTAGCCAGCAGGGCTCGCCGCGCCTTACTGTATTTGTTAGTTATTCTGTGTTTTCGTAACCAACTTTTTCCTCCAGCGTTGTTTTGATGCGTGACGTCACACAGACGCTATTGAAGGACGTTCAAAGATTAGGCCTTAAACTTTTAGCTATACAGCGTATATTTTGTTTATTACCATTGGTAATAGTTCAGTGATATTTTACCTGTGTTATTAATGCACTTCTCCACTATTTGCATCTCGCTCAACAGTCTTTTTATGCGTGCAGTGCTCTACAGTGTAGCCCTCACAGTCAAAACACCATCTTTTGGCCTGTTGCTCTTCTTGTTTACCACCAGCCTGAGGAGGATTTCTCACTAGCCTCTAGTTGCCAGGATAGCAAGGTTGCTAGACAGGGTTCCTGTTGTACAAACTAGTTGTTGCTCACTTATCAGATTCCATTTATTTTGTGTAAAATAAAAAGAACAAAAACCCAGCCTTCCTTTTATTTCAACACCCCTAGTGAAGTTCAATTTGGGCCACTAAAGAGTGGTGACATCTGGAGTGTGGAATCTACAGGAGTGAAGACTAAAGCAACGCTGGAACCCTTCTAGTGGATTTATTCATAATAATTATTATTTTCATTTTTATTTTTAATTATTTTATTTTTGTTTTATATATCTGCATTTACATATTTGTCAATTTTTTAAAAAAATAAAATATATATATATATATATATATATATATATATATATATATATATTATATATATATATATATATATATATATATATATATATATATATATATATATATATATATATATATATATATATAATATATATATATATATATATATATATATATATATATATATATATATATATATATATATATATATATATATATATATATATAATATATTATAATTATATATATTTATATATATATATTTATTTCCTTGTCATTATTGTATCATTTTTATTTGTTTGGCACCATGCAAGGTGATAATTCCCAGTTAACTCCACCGCCTTCTACACAACAGCCTGCTCCCTTTTCCCTCGCTACATCCGTGATGATGTAGATTTGTGGCTTCTGCAACTTGAGGCCATTTTTCCATTGTCTTATACCTCAGAGGTCAAATATAGAACACTAGTTTCCCTTCTCCCGCCTGAGGTTCTACGTATCATTAAGGGTGCACTGCCTAGCATCCAAGTATCTCAAGACCCTTTCTCAGCATTAAGGACAGAGCTGTTGAATAGGGTCGCGACTTCTAGGGAGGAGCGAATTGCTCAGCTTCTGAGTGGTGAGGCTCTTGGAGACCGCACTCCAAGGCAACTCATGATTCACTTGCTGGGGCAATTGGGGTCTCCGCCGACAGAGTCTGAGACCCTTCTCATTGGAGAGCTCTTCCTCAAGAAGTTATTTGTTAACGCACAGGGGATACTCGCGGCTACTTCTCCTTCTACACCTCTTCAGGAGATCGCCTCCATCGCTGACCGCATCTTTCGCACTTATCATTCTTCAACTGTCCATATTTCTGCTGCAACTACTTCTTCTGTCCCTTCTACTTTACCTTTTTCTCTGGCGCATACTTTCACATCTCCTACTGTTGCTTCTGCCTCTGCTCTTCCTTTTTCAGGTCTGGCACATAACCTTCATACACGTGTGGCTTGTTTAGAGTTAAAAGTGGATTCCCTTTAGGCTTCTATTAACTCTCTTATTATTTCCATCTTTACTGCTAACCGTGCTCGTTCTTCTACCCCTTCTTCTCGTTTTGGTATTCCACACGGTCGTGCTCCCTCACC
>SEYY01003132.1:80000-82500 GCA_009176605.1 Armadillidium nasatum | reverse complement strand
AAACGCTATGCTTTTGTGCTATAGGGCCCGGGTTCGATTCCCCTATAGCAAACTTTAAACATTGATATAATATATATATATAATATATATATATATATATATATATATATATTATATATATATATATATATATATATATATATATATATATATATATATATATATATATATATATAAACGAGTTTGACATTTTTACTTTTGCTTTTTTGAAGAATTTACTGAAACAATGTTGACTGGTTTGACTCATGATATATCTGTATTTCTGCTCGTTTTTTATGAATTTTTGCCTGTGCCTCTTTATTCTTTAGTTCATTGCCTAGGAGCCTTTTTATTGTCATTTACCTTCTAGAGGCGTTCGAATAAGGAAGCTAAATAACTTCGAAACGTAATGCCCATGTTTTAACCTATCTCTATTTATTTTCGTTTTAATTCTTTGTTAAAACGTCTTAGTGTTTTATCTTTTATCGTTTTATATAGTGGTTCCCGTTATTATATTATTAGAGCACGAGCGTGTTTAGTGCTCTTAAAAAGTTTATAATATATATATATATATATATATATATATATATATATATATATATATATATATATATATATATATATATATATATATATATATATATATATATATATATATATATATATATCACCTCTGGTGTGCAAAGACGAGAGGCCTACTAAAATTTCACCAGAGTTAGGGGTAAAGTTGGGAACCTGCCCAAATTAAAGGCCTACATGACCTGATACACACGTTTGAAGGTGCATAATTCATAGAAAGTTGGGAAAATAGATGAAGGAAGTGTGTTTCAGACTTTACCAGTAGAGAACATGTAAGATTGAGCATAGCGGTTAAGTCTGTGGTCTGAGAGTTGGATAGAGAGTTGGATAGGTATGTGACGAGAGAGTTCTGAAGAGCAGTGTCCTTTGTAATAGCGATAGAATAGAGAGAGTGACGCAACAGTTCGACGGGCAGAAAGAGATTGGAGAGAATTAGTGAGAGCAGGAGAATTGATAAGGCGAAAAGCTCTAGACTCCACCTTTTCTAGGAGAGCTGTATGAGTGGAACCACTCCAGATGTGTGAGGCGTACTCCATACAGGGGCGAACAACACTCCTATACCGAGCAAGCAACTGTGCTGGAGTGAAAGAAATACTGAAGGTGCCTCAGAACACCCAACCTCTTAGAAGCTTGTTTAGAAAGAGAAAGTAATGTGATCTTTCCAAGAAAGATCTCGAGAAAAAGAGACACTAAGAATATTAAGGAGAGATGAAGGTTTGAGTTGTGTGTTTTCGAAGAAGATATCATAGTTGTGTGGAAGATTGTGTCAAGTAGAAAGATGGAGGAAATGAGTTTTTGAGGCATTGAAAATGACCATGTTTTCTCTGCCCCAATTTGAAATGCGAGATAGATCAGAGGTCAGCTGCTCCAAGGCTACTTTAGTTGCATTTATTAACTGTTGTTGGGAGGGGCGCCTTTCAAAGTAAAAAGAGTAATGAAGGGTGGAGTCATCAGCATAGCAGTGGATAGGGGATGAAGTAATAGGGAGAAGGTCATTAATGAAAAGTAGAAAAAGTGTTGGGGATAGAACAGAACCCTGAGGAACACCACTATTAATAGATTTAAAGGATGAACAGTGACCGTCTACAACAGCTGCCACAGAACGACCACAGGAAATTAGAGAGAAGGCCACAGAGAGAAGGATAGATTCCGATGGAAATCAAAGCTTTGTGCCAGACTCTATCGAAAGCTTTCGATATATATATATACTATATATATATATATATATATATATATATATATATATATATATATATATATATATATATATATATATATATATATATATATATATATATATATATATATAAGCAACATACACTTTACAAATTGTACAAGCCCAATCACATAATACAACTAGAGCAGATGTCCTTATTAACAGAAAGTAATATATATTCATTTGCACATTATACACACACACACATAAATAGCTACATACATATACAAAAAATACACATAGCTATTCATATACATAAATCTTTCTTTGCTAAAGAGAGAGAGTGAGAACCAGTTTATTCACATTGACAAGATAGAACCTAGATTAAAAAGGGCTTATTTGGAGTAAATTATTAAAGAGAGGGAGAGAGAGAGAGAGAGAGAGAGAGAGAGAGAGAGAGAGAGAAGAGAGAGAAAGAGAGAAAGAGAGAGAGAGAGAGAGAGAGAGAGAGAGGCAAAAGAGAGAGAAGAAGAGAAGAGAGAGAGAGAGAGAGAGAGAGAGAGAGAGAGAGAGAGAGAGAGAGAGAGAGAGAGAGAGAGAGAGAGAGAGAGAGAGAGAGTGCGTGTGTATGGATGGTTCAGAGTTAATAATTATGGGGTACAAATTATGAGATCCTCTTTGTTATGGTCCGTAAGCCATCTATTCACAACTTTTCCAAAAACAGATACGAAAAGAGTTTTATTTTCATATATATATATATATATATATATATATATATATATATAT
>SEYY01003132.1:70000-72500 GCA_009176605.1 Armadillidium nasatum | reverse complement strand
ACCTAACCTAACCTAACCTAACCTAACCTAACCTAACCTAACCTAACCTAACCTATAACCTAACCTAACCTAACCTAATTTAAAAGAGATAGTTCAAACTAGTTTTTATAAGGAAAATCGATTTTTTTTACTATAACAAAAATTTTCTATATTTTAAATATATATTTCTTTATTTTTCATATAATTTATACCCTTATTTATTTATATAATTTTTTTTATAATTCTCATATGATTTATATACTTATTTTCTTATAATTTTATATAATAAACATTTTTTATATAATTTATTTTTAGTTTTTCAAATAATTTATTTATTATGTATTTTTTATATAATTTTAAGAAAATTTATGTACTTATTTATTTATTTATTTTATATAATTCTTTCATAATTTATATATTTATTTTTATTTTATTCATTTTATTTATTATAGGTTTTATATAATTATTTTATTATTTTTGCAAATGTGTGTACTATAATTTTATATATATATATATATTATCCTTATTAATTGAAGTTTCATCCCTGTTATACGATGTCTTTACTTTCGGAGTAGAGACTATGTTCTTAGTCAATCGTCTCATTAGCATTTTTAATCAAGATATAAAGCTATTTAACTCCTGTCATATAAGTTGACATTTCCTGTCAATTTTATATTTTAAAATTCAAGACTTGTAAAGAAGGATATGATCTCATGAATAAACAGAGCATATTCGGTCCATTTTATTTCTCTGTTTGTCTCTTTCCTCCAACCCCTATACCCCTACCCCCCCTCTTTTATTTTAACTTTGGGATCCACACTTTGGAGAGACTCTATTTATAAGGCAAGCTCTAGGTCTTATTTAAGAAAGGGAACTTTAGACCCTGTTTAAAAGGAGGATTTAAACCTTATTCAAATATGGGGATTTAGACCCTATTCTTGAATAGGGTCTAAAACTCCCTATTTGAATAGGGTTTAAATCCTATTCAAATAAGGAGTTTTAGACCCTATTTGAATAGGCTTTAAACCCTATTCAAATAAGGGGTTTTAGACCCTATTCAAGAATAGGACTTTATCCCTTATTTAAGATAGGGGCTCGTATTTCTTATTTAAGAAGTGGACTCTAAGCCCTATTCAAGAAGTAAACTTTAAGCCTTTTTCAAGAAGAGGATTCTGATCTTTATTCAAGAAGGAGGCTCTTCGTTTTATTCAAGAAGGGGGTTCTAAGCCTTATTGAAAAGAAAGAGGGACTTTAGACTCTATTCAGCTATTCAAGGAGAAGGGGTCTTAAGGCTTTTCAATTTCAGCTTTTGACTCTCAGTAAAAAGGAAAAAGTATTTTAATACAGTTTTTTTATACTGCCTTTTACTACTTTTTTTTACACCTTTAACAACTACTTTTTCTGCTTTTTTTACTATTAATTTTTTTTTGCTACATTTTACTATAATTTTTTTCATCTTAATTTACTTTTGCCTTTTAATATTTTTTTTACTGCTTTTTTTTTTTTTTTTTTTTTTAACTGCGTTTTTTTCCAATTGCTTTTAACCACTGTCTTTCTTTGGTAGCTTTTAATTCGGCTTCTTTTGATTGCTTTTTATTACTGTTTATTTATTTTATTACAACAACCTTTTTAGATTGCTTCCTACTACCGTATTTTTTTATTGCTTTTTCTTACAGCTTTTTAGTACTTTTTAATGTCCTTCTTATCTTGTTTTCTTTTAAATGGAGATTTCGATCTAAAAAATTTTTTTTTTTCAACATCTTTTGTTTTATTTCTTCCTTAACCTTCTTTAATTTAATTTAACCTAGCCTAACCTAACTTATCCTAACGTATCCTAACTTAACTTATCCTAACCTAACCTAACCTAACTTATCCTAATCTAACTTAACTTAACTTATCCTAACCTAACCTAACTTATCCTAACCTTACCTAACCTAACCTATCTTATCCTAACCAAACCTAACTTATCCTAACCTAAACAAAGGTGTTAATTGTAAATAAAGGCTGAAACAAATTCATCAATTTCTTCACTGAAATTCAAATTTGAAGTAAATACTTAAATTTCTTCACTGAACCTTAGATTTGAAACGAATTCTAATACTAATAATTTTACTAATATTCTTTTACTCTAGTTTAAATTTACTTTCTTCAAGGATTGTATTAGTATTATATTTTTTATATTATGCTAGTGCTATGATAGTATTATGTCTTCATAGTAGTTTAAGTTTACATTCTTCTAAGATTGTATTAGTATTATATTAGTATTATGACTTCCCAATAGGCCTGATCAGAGTTTAGGTACACCTTTAAATTTTCATTTCGAGTTTAAGATATAAAACTAAGAGTATTTCGATGCTTCCTTTACTGTTTCATAGGTAGTCATTTGAAACCTGTTAAGACCTGCCGTTCATTAGCTACTCTTTCGTATGAATCTCCGCCCATTTTTACTCGGACTTTCAGGAATTGCAAAAATAAATAAATAATAATAATAATAAAAAAAATTTGAATAAATAAATTAAAA
>SEYY01003132.1:52500-62500 GCA_009176605.1 Armadillidium nasatum | reverse complement strand
GGGCGCCGGTTCGATCCCATTCGGGATCCTAGGTATATATACCTAAAAAGTTCCTCTCCTAGAATAGGGCAATATGAGATGTGAACTTTATAAAAAAAAAATAATATAAATATATATATATATATATATATATATATATATATATATATATATATATATATATATATATATATATATATATATATATATATATATATATATATATATATATTATATATATAAGGCTTCTGATACAGGCCTAACAATCCGGCTACGTAGAAGGGCTTAAATTTATGGAACCTATGTCGTATCTTAGATAAGGACGACTTCACCCCACTAGAATCGATAAGCTTCGAATTCGAATCCTAGACCCCAATGGAGGCAGTTCTGAAAGACAAAAAACACTCCAAGAAGTTTATATATAATGACAACATAAGAAGGACATGACTATACAAGAAGAAAAATATAAGAAGAGGAAGAAAATATAAGATGAACATGAACATATTGAAAAAAAATATAAGAACAAGAAGAAAATATAAGAACATAAATATTTAAGAAGAAAAATATAAGAAGATTAAGGAAATATAAGATGAATATGAACATATTGAAAAAAAAATATAAGAAAAATATATAAGAAATATAAGAAGAAAATATAAAAGAGGAAATATAAGAGAACATGAGCATATTTGATTAGAAAAATTAGGAATATAAGAACAAGATGAAAATATAAGAAGAACATGAATATATAAGAACAGGAAGAAAATATAAGAAGAATATGAACATGTTTGAAGAAAAATATAGGAACAGAAAGAAAATATGGAAAATATAAGAAGAACATGAATATATAAGAAGAAAAATATAAGAACAGGAAAAAATATATATAAGAACATTATAACAAAACTATATAAGAACAATAAATATATATAAGAACATAAAAAATATATATAAGAACGAAATAAAAGAAATTATATAAGAAACATAACAAATAAGATATAAGACAATAAAAGGAAGAAAATAGAAAATAATAAGCTATAGAAAATATATATAAGGAAAAATAAAAGCTTATGAAAAATAAAAACAAGCTCTTATATAAAAAAGATATAAGACCATCATAAGATAAGAAGACGAACATAAGCAGAAATACATAAGAACAGGAAGAAAAATATAAGAACATAAGAGCAAATGAAGACAAGCATAAGAACATAAAAAGAAATACAAAACAATATAAGAAAAAAAAAAACATGAGAACAGAAAAAAAATTATAAGAACATAATTCATATGAAGACAAGTAAAATAACAGAAAAAAAACTATAAAAAACATAATAATTGAAAAACAAAAAACATAAGAAGAAAAACACAAGAACAAGAAGAAAAATACAACACGAGACAATAAGAATAGAAAGATAAGAAAATAAGAATATTAAAATAAGAAGACAAATGAGTGTATCAAGACAGTTCCAGTCGAACATGACGTTAATTGTGTCTACTCTATTAGTTTAGTACTTTAAGTGGGACGGTCTCGAAAGACCCATATGTATCTCTCTCTCTCTCTCTCTCTCTCTCTCTCTCTCTCTCTCTCTCTCTCTCTCTCTCTCTCTCTCTCTCTCTCTCTCTCTCTCTCTCTCTCTCTCTCTCTCTCTCTCCTCTCTCTCTCTCTCTCTCTCTCTCTCTCTCTCTCTCTCTCTCTCTCTCTCTCTCTCTCTCTCTCTCTCTCTCTCTCTCTCTCTCTCTCTCTCTCTCTCTCTCTCTCTCTCTCTCTCTCTCTCTCTCTCTCTCTCTCTCTCTCTCTCTTCTCTCTCTCTCTCTCTCTCCAATAATGTTCTGGTTTCAAGTCAGTAAAAAAAAAAAACCTGACTTTCACTGGTTTTAAATTCTTGTTATTTTTAGTTTTTTCTTATTTTTTTATTTATTTAAAATTTTTTTTTTTTTTTTTTTTTTTTACTTGATTAAACTAAAGAGGAATTCTTGATCATGCTTTTTTAATTTCCAATATTATATATATATATATAATATATATATATATATATATATATATATATATATATATATAGTATATATATATATATATATATATATATATATATATATATATATATATATATATATATATATATATATATATATATATATATATATATATATATATATATTGCTAAAAATTTATAAGTATGTAATAAAAAACAAATGTTTGAGTAGAGAAAATCAAAGACGTTAAAATGTTAGACTCCTTTGTGTTATTCTTCGGGAAGATTCTTTATACGGTAAAACATTAAACCTTATGAAGGAGTTCAACTAACTCAGACATTTTATGCGTACTCCATGCAAGAGAGAACGGCACCCTAATAAAAGAGCAAACAACTCAGGCATGTGAAGTTCTAAAACCGTGTAAGGGCAAACAACTCTCTTAAATATAAGTTTTGTGAGAGAAACAATGTGATGGAAGGCAAGATTTTGGAAAGAATTGAGTTTTTGAGTCATTGAAAATGACCACACTTTCTCGGCTCCCATTACAAAAAAATGCTGAAGAAGATTAGATGATAGTTTATTCTAAGTAACTCTCCTAGATCATCTATTTCTTGTTATAGAGGAAGCTTTAAAAAAGATTACACTATGATTTATTCATGGCGACTCTCCTAGGAAAACCTTAATAGGAAGCTTGAAAAAAAACTGGATGTAGTTTATCGAAGGTAACTCTCCTATTAAAATCTATTTCTAGCTTTATAGAAAGTTTGAAAAACGATTAGATAATAGGTAATTGAAGGCAACTCTCCTGTTAAAATCTATTTCTAGCTTTATAGGAAGCTTGAAAAAGGATTAGAAAATAGGTAATTCAAGGTAACTTTCCATTAAAATCTATTTCTAGTTTTATAAGAAGCTTGAAAAACGATTTGATGATAGGTAATTGAAGACAACTCTCCTATTAAAATCTATTTCTAACTTTAAAGGAAGCTTGAAATAGGTTAGAAAATATTGTAGGTAATTCAAGGTAACTCTTCTATTAAAATCTATTTCTAGTTTTATAAGAAGCTTGAAAAATTATTTGATAAATGGTAGTTCAGTGTAATTCTTCTATTAAAATCTATTTTTAGTTTTATAGAAAGCTTTGAAAAGTGATTAAATAAATAATAGATAATTCAGGGTAACTCTCCTATTAAAATTTATTTCTAGTTTTATAAGAAGCTTTCGAAAAGTGATTATATAATAGATAATTCAAGTAACTCTTCTAGGATCATCTATATTTCTTTTCGATATGATGTTTTTTTTCGAAATTAAAGGTTGGATCATGGCAATAAGAGTGGATAAAATAAGCGATGAAGTGACAATTACAGGATAACTTATTAAAGTTACAAGTAGAGTAGGAGTTGAGTTTAGTTCCCAAAGACTCGCTCGTTAAACGAGTACATTAGTGAAGTGTTCTTGTCACTAATGGGAAATAATCTCCGGCATCCGCCATAGGACTGTCCCTTCCAGAGGTGTCCTGCCGCGGGCTCGTGAAACTCAAGGGTCATCCTCGAAAGGTCCCACTGACGGGACGTAAGGCCTACCTGGAGGATGAGGATTATTTATACTATAAGATATAATAATAATATATATATATATATATATATATATATATATATATATATATATATATATATATATATATATATATATATATATATATATATATATATATATATATATATATATATATATAATATAAAATAATTATAATTAGATAAAATTCATTTTAACTAATTCAAAAAAATAAACCAATCTATATAAGCCTATTTAAAATGACTAACAAAATCAATAAATAAATAAATAAATAAATAAATAAATAGATAAATAAATAAAATAAAAGTAAGGATTTTTTTAAAATTAATTTATCTTTTAATTTTATTTAGGTTCAACTGATAAGAAGAAATTATTTAAGCTCATTAGTAAAACAAACTCTATAAGTAAACACGCCTATACACTTTAACAAAATAAACATATATACATATATATATATATATATATATATATATATATATATATATATATATATATATATATATATATATATATATATATGCTATTGGACTCGAACCAGCGACCTTTGAGATGGTAGTAATATGCATTATCCACTAGGCTACGGCGATACATAAGGAAATTATTCGGAACTTGCTCACAACATACCGTTGCAACGTCAAATCCCAAAGAACTTCCCCGACCGCAACTCGGGCAAAGGGTAATATATATATATATATATATATATATATATATATATATATATATATATATATATATATATATATATATATATATATATATTATATATATATATATATACTTTCACCTAGTTCTCATGATCCAGATGGTGATCTCGCCTACGACTTTTCTATCCAGAGTAACCTTGAACAGTTGGTGCATCTCCCTACCTGTGACAGCCTTGGTGATGAACCCAACATACTTGATCTTTTCCTAACTTCTTATCCTTCTCCTTATACTGTTAACCTCTTTCTTCCTCTGTGTTCATCCTCATCACCTTCTTATGTCTGTATCTTGTTCTGTCTCCTCAGGTCTTCCGTAAGAACTTCCCCAGCCTTCGGAGATAAGACGTTTCTGGCACTTCGATGCTGCTAACTGGTCTGACTTGCGGTTTTACTTCTTTGATTTCCTATGAGATGATTACTGCTTGTGTGCGAGGGGTCCCTCTAAATGTGCTGTGCGGATGACCGACGTTATTCTCTCTGGCATAGAGGCGTAAATTCCATATTCTTTCCCTTCTACTAAACCTAAAAAGCCTTGGTTTAACTCTTATTGTTCTCTTGCTATCCTCCGCAGGGATGCTGCCTTCAGAGATTACTCCAGAAACTCACTCAACTTACATTTCATTCCGGAATTGTGCAAAATCTATTCTCCGTAAAATCAAAAACTCATTTCTCTGTCTAAAATGTAAAAACCTTTCTGGTTTTCTTCCTCACTCTCTTTCTGGCATTTTGCAAAAAAAAATGTCATCTCTAACTTTCCTTGTTCCTCTTTAACTCCTCAAGTATTTACTGATGGTACAACTGACGTTTTACTTCCTCTAAAGCTGAACTCTTTGTTCAAATTTTTGCCTCCAATTCAATATTAGACGATTCCGGAGCTATTCCTCCTCCTTTAAACCCCTTTAACTCAGTTATGCCTTAAATTAAAATTTCTTCTAAAGATGTTATTTCTGCCCTCTCTGAACTTAATACTAAGGTGTATGGTTCGGATGGTATTCCTCCTGTGGTTTTAAAACTTGTGGTTCTGAACTTGCACTCTGCCTTGTTAAACTATTTCGAGTCTGTCTCTCCACTTCAACCTTCCATTCTTGCTGGAAACGTGCGCTCATTCAGCCTGTGCCTAAGAAGGGGACCCCTCTCAACCCTCTAACTATCGTCTCATTTCTTTAACCTCTGTTCTTTCTAAAATTTTAAAATCTATCCTTTACAGGAAGATTTGGAAACATCTCAATTCTTCTAATCTTATGTCTGACCGCCAGTACAGCTTCGTAAAAAACGTACTCTACTGGTGATCTCCTTTCCCTTCTCTCTGATTCTTTGTCCTCCCCTCTTTGGCATTTCGGTGAATCGTTTGTTGTTGCGCTAGACATATTGTAAGCTTTCAATAGAGTCTGGAACAAAATTTTGATTTCCAAACTTCCCTCTTTCGGAATCTATCCTTCTCTCTGCGGCCTTCTCTCTGACTTCCTTTCGGTCTTTCCATAACAGCTGTTGTAGACGGCCTCCGTTCATCCTTTAAATCTATTAATAGTGGTGTTCCTCAAGGATCTGTCCTATCCCCAACACTTTTTCTCCCTTTCATTAATGACCTTATTTCTGTTACTTTATCCTACAGCTCTCCTTAAAAAAGTGGAGTCTAGGGCTTTTCGTCTTATCAACTCTCCTGTTCTAACCAATTTTCTAAAGTCTCTTTCTACCCGTCATATTGTTGCGTCAGTCTCTGTATACTATCGCTATTACAATGGACACTGCTCTTCTGAACTCTCTCGCCACATACCTCCTCCATTGAGAAGAGCTCGTTCGACTCGTCTTTCTACACAGTCTCATCCTTTCTCTATCCAACTCACTGACTCCAGACTTAACCGCTAAGCCCAATCTTACATGTACTCTACTTTTTAAGTTTGGAACACACTCCCTTTATTTACTTTATGACTTACACACTTTCAAACTCCGTGTATAGGGACATGTCGGTCTCTAATTTGACCAAATTCCCAGTTTTTTTTTAATTCTGGTGGAAATTTTGGTAGGTCTCTGGCCTTTACATACCAGAGGTGAAATATATATATATATATATATATATATATATATATATATATATATATATATATATATATATATATATATATATATATATATATATATAATATATATATCCAGATTTCATTGAACAAGCCCACAGAAAACTTCGCAATTATGCTAGAGAGAGAGAGAGAGAGAGAGAGAGAGAGAGAGAGAGAGAGAGAGAGAGAGAGAGAGAGAGAGAGAGAGAGAGAGAGAGAGAGAGAGACAGACAGACAGAGACAGAGAGAGAGAGAGAGAGAGAGAGAGAGAGAGAGAGAGAGACAGA
This sequence comes from Armadillidium nasatum, assembly GCA_009176605.1. Taxonomy (NCBI): domain Eukaryota; kingdom Metazoa; phylum Arthropoda; class Malacostraca; order Isopoda; family Armadillidiidae; genus Armadillidium; species Armadillidium nasatum. The sequence continues at coordinate 55,939 of SEYY01003132.1, read as the reverse complement.
GAGAGAGAGAGAGAAAGGCGATATATTAAGTTGCAATAAAAGGATGGCAAAGTTTTAGCATACTTGTTCCAGTTTCATTGATTTTAGGGTTGAAGAACAAAACAGTGTAATAAAATTGGCAATATATATATATATATATATATATATATATATATATATATATATATATATATATATATATATATATATATATATATATATATATATATATATATATATATATATATATATATATATATATATATATATATATATATATATATATATATATATATATATATATATATATATATATATATATATATATATATATATATATATATATATATATATATATATATATATATATATATATATATAATACTATAGACCAGGGGTTACCGTTCCCAACCATTCTTTGCTTTTGAACCCCCCAGAGCTCTAACTTTACGTATGTGGACCCCACGTAGATCTCCTGAATCCTAACTTTACGCACGTGGAACCCATTCTCATATTATGGACCCCGGAAATAACTTTTGTTCCTTGAGGACCCCATAAAAGCTTCTGTTGTACCCGGGGGGGTCAATGTTTACCCAAGTTAGGAAGCATTGCTAAAGACTTTATTTTTGCTTTAGTTTATAAATTGATTTTATCTTTAAATACAAAAATTCTTCTCATACTTTTGGATTGCAATGATTCATTTTCGGTGATTTTTGTACATTTGTAGTTTTCGTGAGGAATGTTTTAGGCTTTTTCCTCTTGTCTTTTAAATCATGCGAATCCGGGTTCTGTTTTAGACCTGTTCCTCTCGTAATTCATCTTGGTTCTGTTTTAGATTGGTTCACATCTTGGTTCTGTTTTAGATTGGTTCACCTCGTCTTTAATTGCTGTCCATCCGGGTTCTGTTTTAGACTGGTTCCTCTCGTAATTCATCTTTGTTCTGTTTTAGAATGGTTCCTCTCATAACTCATCTGAGTTCTGTTTTAGATTGGTTCATCTGGTCTTTAAGTGTTGTCCATCCGCGATCTCTTTTAGACTGGTTTCTCTCGTAATTCATCTTGCTTCTGTTAGATTGGTTCATCTCGTTTTTAAGAGTTGTCCACCCGGATTCTGTTTTAGACAGGTTCCTCTCGTAATTCACCTTCCTTCTCTTTTAGATTGGTTCATCTCGTCTTTAAGAGTTGTCCATCCGATTTCTGTTTTAGAATGGTTCCTCTCATAACTCATCCGGGTTCTGTTTTAGATTGGTTCATCTCATCTTTAAGTGTTGTCCATCCTGGTTCTGTTTTAGACTGGTTCCTCTCGTAATTCATCTTTGTTCTGTTTTAGATTGGTTCATATCGTCTTTAATTGCTGTCCATCCGAGTTCTGTTTTAGACTGGTTCCTCTCATAACTCATACGAGTTCTGTTTTAGAATGGCTCATCACGTCTTCTAAGTGGTGCTCATCCTGGTTTTGTTTTAGACTGGCATATCTGGTCTCCTAAATGGTTCTCATCCACGTTGGATTCCCAATCCTCTTTCTTATGATAGTTACTGAACCTATTCATAATACCTCATCTTCTATCGATTCTTATACTTGTGACACTACAAATATATATTAAGTTGCAATAAAAGGGTGGCAAAGTTTTAACATATACTTGTTCCAGTTTCATCTGTAACGAAAAATAATGTAACTAATGGATGTGGACGAAGAGGTTGATCTGCAATTCAAGCAAGAGCATTTATTGGTATACAGGCTGTTAGTGTTTCATTTCTCAATATAACATAAAATATATAATTATAGTATTATATAACATATTATATGATATAATATATAATATAATATAATATAATATATCATCGTTGTATATATATATATATATATATATATATATATATATATATATATATAATATATATATATATATATATATATATATATATATATATAATATATATATATATATATATATATATATATATATATATATATATATATATTTATATATTTATATATATATTTATATATATATATTATATATATATATATATATATATATATATATATATATATATATATATATATATATATATATATATATATATATATTTAAATGAGGTGGTTATTCCAGTTTTTAGGAATATATTTTTATGATTTATGATTAGTTACCTTTTACTTCCATATTACTATAAATCAATATTTAAATTCCAATTTTTTTGGTACGACAGAAGGTAGGGAAGACCAGTGTATTTAAAATGTTCCTTATAAGGACTTATTTATGACTTCTCCATTAATATAATTGCATTATTCATAAATAAATGAAATTGCGCAAAATAAAGGATTGTAGTAATATGTATGTATGTATGTATGTACGTATGTATGTATGTAAGTATGTATGTATGTATATATAAATGGGTTTATATGTAGATATGTGTGTGTATGCATGTGCATATGTATATTATGTACGCATGTTTGTTTTTATAAATGCCTGTAAGTAGGTATGTAAGTTTGTGTGTATATAAATATGTATGTATTTATGTATGTACGTATGTAAGGAGGTATGTATGTAAATGTGTATATAAGCATTTATGTAGGTAGGTAGGTACGTGTATATGAATGAATTTAGGTGCTTATATATGTGTTTGTGATGTATGTATGTATGTATGTATGTATGTATTAAGCTTGGAGGTGAAACGTCAAGAACATTATAACGATGCAACTTCTCATTTTTCATACTTCACAGAGTGTTTAGGTTTACAACATTTCTCATTGTTAGTAATCCATTCTTCCCATTCAAATATATGGTATATCTAGTGTACATTCAACCTTACAATGGAGTGTTTGCTGGTCATGTTCAATAGATGTTTCCACCACTCACTCATACTCTACAAGATAACAAAGTAGTACACTTTCTTTTAACAAATTTAAATGTAGCGAAACAGTAAACTGCCTCGGGTATTCATGAAAGGGTAGCATCCGAAGAAAGCCCTCATCCAAACCTCTTTCCCGCCATCATCACTTGAGAGTTCGCTCCTTCTGGTGAAGAGGTTCGTGCTTCCAGAAGATCGAAACGTCCTTTCTGTGGTATACAACCTTCATTCTTCATTACTTCCTGCAAGATCATTGGTCTTTGTTCTAATTTTGAATTTGTCGAACATAACTTCTCTTCTCCAAAACCTTAAAATTTATCCTTTTATAAACCTCAGGTGTGAAGGTCCTTTTACTGTCCATATCCTCAATTCTCATCCAAAAGTGGATGTTGGGATTTTGTACTTCAAAGGGTGCCTTGCTTTCACATGAATTTTATTTGAATAATTGAAACTCTAGGTTTGCTATTTGTGGTGCTTGATTTCAATCACTTCTGTGAAACTTCCTGTCATCCTGTTTTTCCTGCTTTGTTTAATCTTCCTCACTTTAACGCCACCCGAGAGATTTTCCTTAGATTTGTGCTTGGGTTTCTTATATTTTATATTTCTAT
>SEYY01003132.1:37500-47500 GCA_009176605.1 Armadillidium nasatum | reverse complement strand
AGCTTGTTTAGAGAGAGAAAGTAATGTGTTTCCAAGAAAGATCACGAGAAAAAGAAACACCGAGAATTTTGAGAACAGATGAAGGTTTGAGCTGAGTGTTTTCGAAGAAGATGTCATAGTTGTGTGGAAGATTATGTCGAGTAGAAAGATGGAGGAATTGAATTTTTGAGGCATTGAAAACGACCATGTTTCCTCTGCCCCAATTTGAAATACGAGAAAGATCAGAGGTCAGTTGCTCCAAGGCTATCCTTCTTAAATCAATCAACTGCTGTTGGGTGGGACGTCTTTCATATTGAAGTATATATAGGAGTGGATAGAAGATGAAGTAATAAAGAGAAGATCTTTTATGAAAATTAGAAACAGAGTTTGGGATAGGACAGATCCTTGATTAATACCACTATTAATAGATTTATAGGAAGAACGGTGGCCGTCTACAACAGCTGCTATAGAACGACCAAAAAGGAAATTAGAGAGAAGGTCACAGAGAGAAGGATAGATTCCGAAAGAGGGAAGTTTGGAAATCAAAGCTTTGTGCCAGACTCTATCGAAAGGCTTTCGATATGTCTAGCGCCACAGCGAAAGACTCACCGAAACCCCGGAGAGCGGAGGACCAAGAGTCAGAAAGTAGGGAAAGAAGATCACCAGTAGAACGCTCTTTACGAAAAGCCATACTAGCGATCAGAGATAAGATTAGAAGAATTTGAGATGTTTCCAAATCTTCCTGTTAAGGATAGATTCGAAAACTTTAGAAAGAATGGAGGTTAAAGAAATTGGACGATAGTTAGAGGGTTGAGAGGGTCCCCCTTCTTCGGCACAGGCTGAATGAGCGCACGTTTCCAGCAAGAAGGGAAGGTTCGAAGTAGAAAGGCAAAGACGAAATAGTTTACCAAGGCAGGGTGCAAGCTCGGAAGCACAAGTTTTGAGAACCACAGGAGGAATACCATCAGGACCATACGCCTTCTTAGTATTAAGCTCAGAGAGAGCAGAAATGACATCTTTAGAAGAAATTATAATTTTAGGCATAAATGAGTTGGAGGGGGTTGAAGGAGGAGGAATAGCTCCGGAATCGTCTAAGGTAGAATTAGAAGCAAAAGTTTGAGCGAAGAGTTCAGCTTTAGTAGAAGGTAAAATGGCAGTTGCACCATCAGAAGAAACTAGAGGAGGGAAAGAGGAAGAAGCAAAGTTAGAGTTGACATTTTTTTGCAAAATGCCAGAAAGGGCGAGACGAAGAGTAACCAGAAAGATTATTGCATTTGCGACGAGGAGAAAAGAGTTTTTGGAATCTCGAAGAATAGATTTTGCACGATTCCGGGATGAAATTTAAGTTGAATGGGTTTGAGGAGTTTGAAAACGACGGTAATCTCTGAAGGCAGCGTCACTGCGGCGGATAGCGCGAGAACAAGTAGAGTTAAACCAAGGTTTGTTAGGTTTAGTAGAAGGGAAAGAATATGGAATGTACGCCTCCATGCCAGAGAGAATCACCTAAGTTATGCTCTCAGCACACTCCGGGGGATCCCTCCCACGAAAGCAATAATCAATCCATGGGAAATCAGAGAAGTACAACCGCAAGTCAGACCAGCTAGCAGCACCGAAGTATGCCACAAACGTCTCCTCGCCGAAGGCGGGGGTCGTTCTTGTGGAAGACTTGAAGAGACAGAACATGATACGGAGTTAAAAAAAAAAAAAAAAAAAAGGTGATCGGATGAACCCAGAGGAAAGAAAGAGTTTAACAGTATAAAGAGAAGGATAAGAGGTTAAGAAAAGATCAAGTATGTTGGTTCATCATCAAGGCGATCAGGGATACGGGTAGGGAGTTGCACCAACTGCTCAAGGTTGTTCTGGATAGAAAAGTTGAAGGCGAGTTCACCAGCTGGATCATGAAAACTAGATGAAAGCCATTGGCGGTGGTGAACATTGAAATCACCTAAAATGATGATTTCAGAGAAAGGAGAAGAAGATAGAATGTCCTCTATTTTGGAGTTTAAATTGTCGAAGAATTTTTTATAGTCAGTAGAATTAGGAGATAAATAGACAGAACAAATAAATTTAGTAGTAGAATTGCAAGAGAGCTTAAGCCATAAGGTAGAAAATTCAGGAGACTCCAAATTAGAGACACGAGAGCAAATAACATCGTTGCGCACATATGCGCAACAACCGCATTTGGCTGAAAATTGAGGATAGAGACAGTAGGAGGTAACAGATTAAGGTTTCCTGTCAGCACACTCATGCACCTGAATTTCTGTTAGGAAATAGAGATGAGGTTTAGAAGAAGAGAGATGGTGTTCGACAAAGGGGAAATTAGAAAAAAGAATGTTGCAAAGACCGCGAATGTTGCAGAAATTAATGAAAAAAGAAGACCGTGCACCGGAGCAAGCTGGACGCCGGGTCATGGCAGCACCATTTTCATCATAGGAGGCCACCAACCCCCAAGTGATGATGGGATGAGGGGTGGATGAGGGGCATTCTTTGGATTCATCCCCCTAAGCATCTCCGAGGCAGCTGTGGGTTTTGCTATTTTGAGATTTGTTTTGTTTTATAAAGGTAATGTAAAAGTAAGCACTTGTAAAATGTGGGAACATGTGAAGAATTGGGGTGGAGAGGTAGTTGGAGCATAGACACTCCAGTGTGAGGCTGAGGTACACTAGAGACCCCCTGAGAAGGTGAAACGCGAAAATGAACGAACCAAATGGCAAAGGAGTGAAACGGAATGGTCTAGCCCATCCCATCACTCCGTGGGTTATGTCCGATGGAAGGTACTTGCATCGCTACGGAAGGCGCTTTGCCCTCACCCTATATATATATATATATATATATATATATATATATATATATATATATATATATATATATATATATATATATATATATATATATATATATATATATATTGCTTCATTTGTATATGTCGGTGCGGTGCGGTGCGGTGCGGTGCGTGCGGTGCGCTTAGTTTAGCTTTTGGTGCGGTGCGGTGCGGTGCGGAGCACAGCATTTTGCTTCCGGTGCGGTGTGGTGCGCAATGAATGACAGTTGGTGCGGTGCGGTGCACGACGACCTGGTGCGGTGTGGTGCGGTGCGGTGCGGAAAATTCCGGAGCTCGGCCAACCCTAATATATATATATATATATATATATATACGTTTATTATCAATCAATATTATTTGTATTAAATTTCCATAAACAGTTGTAAGAATATGCGAATATGAGTATTGTGTGTGATTTTGAATGTTTGTGTGTTCTGTGCTTGTATGCATTTGTGTGTTTGTGTGTTTGTATGTTCGTTTGTTTGTGTATTTGCGTGTTCGTGTGTTGTTCGTGTACTTGTGTGTTTGTTAGTTTGTTTGTGTGCTGTTTATGTACTTGTGTGTTTGTGTGTTTGTGTGTGTCTGATAGAGTTACCTTGTCAGGTTAAATATGATTAATTTGGTTAAAAAGAAGAAATTGACACATGCAATTGCTCTAATAGAGGAAGGTCATTATAGGAGGCACTCTCTTTCTTTCTCTCTTTCTCTCTCTCTCTCTCTCTCTCTCTCTCTCTCTCTCTCTCTCTCTCTCTCCTTCTGTCAGAATGTCTTTATCATTGGTAATACTTTTTGTATCTCTATTTTTGTTAAAGGAAGCACTCTCTTTCTTTCTTTCTCTCTCTTTCTCTCTCTCTCTCTCTCTCTCCCTCCCTCTCTCTCTTTCTCCCCTTCTGTCAGTGTCTCTATCATTTATAATACTTCCTCTATCTATTTTTTTGTTTCTTTTCTCCCTCTCTCGGTGTCTTTCTGTCAGTCTGTTTTGTCATTTAAACTCTCTATTTTAATCTCTTTATTTGTTTCTGTTTCTCTTTCTCTCTGTTTGTCCCTCTATCTCTTACTCTATCTCTCCTTCTCTCTATCATTTACAATACTCTCTTTTTCCCAATTTCCGATTCTCCTTCTCTCTCTCTCTCTTTCTCTTTGTCCCCTGTCTGTCTGTCTGTCTCTATTTTTCTCTCTTTCTCAAACTCATTCTCTTTTTCACTTTTTTTTTATTTCATTTTCTATATGAACTGTTTACCTGTTTCTCTTTTTAATTATCTCTTTTTTTTCTCTCTCTCTCTTTTCATACCATATTCCTCTTTAATTCCCTCTCTTTTTCTTTCTTTATTTCTCTCATTATTTCATACCTTTCTATTTGTTTCTCCTTCTTTCGTAAATCTACTTCTCTTTGTTCCTCTCTAACTCTCTCTGTACTTCAATATCTCCTTCTAATCCTCTTAATAATTCTCTCTATCTATCTCTATCTCTATCTATCTATCTATTTATTTCTCACGTTCATTCCTTTTCCCTCAGTTCTCTGTTAACCTCTCTAATTCCTTTCCTCTATTTTCCCTTTATTGCTTTATCTCTTTCGTTAATTCTTCGTTTCTCTTTTGATCTCTCTCCCCCCCTCACTTATCTCACCACTCTCTCTCCCCTCTCCCCCTCTTCCACCCTCCCCTCACTGGTTTACAGATAATTGACTTGTCAAAGTGTAATATTGAAGGACTTAAAAGATCGCATTAAATTCATCATTCCTTTCAAATTAGAAATTAATCATATATATATATATATATATATATATATATATATATATATATATATATATATATATATATATATATATATATATATATATATATATATATATATATAGTGTGTGTGTGTACGTGTATTGGCAGTTTGACCATGTAAAACGTGAGCAAATAAAATTAGAGTAATCACAGGAGTACTTTGGAAATAAAGTATCCAGTACAGTGAAGGTCTGTTTACTGCAGCGAACAAGTACATTGTTATAATATCAATAAGTACAAGAACAATATGGTATAAGTACAATAATTATTTTTGATAATTATAGTTATAATTATAATAATGATAATAGTGAAGTAGTACTTTAGAGATACATGACAATGATTACAATATAAAGAAAGGCCAATGACATGATGTTGATAAATATTGTCTGATAATAATGATAATAATAATGATAATGATGATTAAAATGATGATGATAGAAAAGATGAATTCTTAAATTCATGTTAATATATATCCTGCAATGGGCAATTATGGTAAGATGATAAAAATGATAATAACTATGATAGTGATGACGATACAGAATCCTTCAGGACACACGACGATGATAAGCATATAAGAGAATGTCAAAATCCTGCAGTGGTCAAATACAATTTGACAATGATAATAATGATAGTGATGAAAATCATGACATCATATTTATGATGATGATAGGAGCATAACAGAAGCTCTATATCCTGCAGTAAACAAAGGCAGCATGTTGATTATAATAATAATAATGAATACTACAGTGATGATAATAATGAAAATGATGACTTCTGATCTATGATGAAAATAGACGCGTAACGAAAGGTCAATTATTCAGTGACCAAATATTGTAAGATGAATATGATAATAATGTCAACTATGATGATTAAAAAAAAGCTTCAAGGGATATGACAATGATAAGTATAACTACCATGGGCAGATACAATCTGATGATAATGATTATTATGATTATAATAATAATGTCAACTATGATGATGATGAAACAGAAGACTTCAAGGACATGACAGTGATAATTATAACTACCATAGACAGATACAGTCTGATGATAATTATTATGATGATTATAATAATAATGTCAACTATGATGATGAAACAGAAAGCATCAAGGGACATGACAATGATAAGTACAACCTAATGGACATATAAAGTATGATGATAATGATTATAATGATTATAATGAAAATAATGATTATGATAATGAAAGAGAAGAATTCAGAGATACATCTTAGTTAGGACATATCAGACAATCATAAACATAAAGCTACGCAAACTATGATTGCATCTATGATTGTATCGCTATACGGCAAATATGCATGGTATGGAAAGTATATACATTCTGAATAATAATAATAATAATAATAATAATAATAATAATAATAATAATAATAATAATAATAATAATAATAATAATAATAATAATAATTATATTATTATTATTATTATTATCTTTATTATTATAATTATTATTATTATAATTGTAATATTATTATTATTATTATTATTATTATTATTATTATTATTATTATTATTATTATTATTATTACTATTATTATTATCATTGTTATCATTATTATAATTATTATTATCATTAATATTATCATTAATATTATCATTATCATTATTATATTATTATTATTATTATTATTATTATTATTATTATTATTATATTTAATCAATTCAATCGATTTCTTTTATATATACAAGGTGGCTTTAAATAGTAGTAATAAAATAGCATAAACCTTTTTTGCAAATTGGTATTTTAAATTTTTGAATGACTCGTCCATAATTATCTTTCTTCCTGTTAGTATAAAATTATCATCTAATAAAGAATGACTTCATATCCACCCAGTAGCATTAGCCATAATTCAATTATCAAGCTACAACTTGATGATCACCCTGTAGTAGCTAAATAAACAATACTGTTTGCAAAAGGAAAAAAAAATAAAGTATTTTTTTTATCTTCTGTAATAGCTATTTGCAGCATTCAGTAAGGCAAGTTAACATGTTAATTTATACCACACCTGTGGGCGATTATCTTTAAAAAAAAAAAAAAAAAAAAAAAAAAAAATTAAATAAAGAAATAAAATACTCAACACTGAATTAATAGAACCCTATTTTCAAGTTATGTGCTTTAAAGATACAAAAATATTTTACTTATAACTACCTGTATATATATACATATATATATATATATATATATATATATATATATATATATATATATATATATATATATATATATATATATATATATATATATATATATATATATATATATATATATATATATATATATATATATATATATATATATATATATATATATATATATATATATATATATATATATATATATATATATATATATATATATATATATATATATATATATATATATATATATATATATATATATATATATATATATATATATATATATATATATATATATATATATATATATATATATATATATATATATATATATATATATATATATATATATATATATATATATATATATATATATATATATATATATATATATATATATATATATATATATATATATATATATATATATATATATATATATATATATATATATATATATATATATATATATATATAATATATATATTATATATATATATATATATATATATATATATATATATATATTATATATATATATATATATATATATATATATATATATATATATATATATATATATATATATATATATATATATATATATATATATATATATATATATATATATATATATATATATATAATATATATATATATATATATATATATATATATATATATATATATATATATATATATATATATATATAGGTAATGTTATTACAGTCTGCTAACACTCTCACAGACAATTTTTTCATTAAACGCAAAGGTTTAAAGTTTGCTATAGGGGAATTGAACCCGGGCCCTATAGCACAAAAGCATAGAATTTTACCACTACGCTACTGGCGGTTCAAAAGAAAAAATCTAAAGAGGAGGCTTATGAATATTAATTCACAAGAACAACCTCCAAGGACTTCTCCCGACCGAGCTTGAACGAGAGGCCACGTGGAGGTTGTTCTTGTGAATTAATATTCATAACCCTCCTTCTTTGGGTTTCTCTTTTGAACCGTCAGTAGCGTAGAAGTAAAATTCTATGCTTTTGTGCTATAGGGCCCGGGTTCGATTTTCCTATAGCAAACTTTAAACTTGAACGTTTAATATGTATATATATATATATATATATATATATATATATATATATATATATATATATATATATATATATATATATATATATATATATATATATATATATATATATATATATATATATATATATATATATATATATATATATATATATATATATATATATATATATATATATATATATATATATATATATATATATATATATATATATATATATATATATATATATATATATATATATATATATATATATATATATATATATATATACAGTAAAATACAACTTCTGTATGAGTTTAAATTATTAGAATTATTTGTAAAAACAAATGATGACACTTGCAATTTATAGGTAATAGTTGTTAGATACCCACTAAGATACTAATAATAATATTTAAAATTTATACTCTTAAAATATTCGAGTTGTTCAAGAATGCTTAAAAAAAAAAAAAAAAAAAAAAAAAAAAAAAAAAAAAAAAAATTCTTTCAATCTTTTAAAGATAAAATATTTGTGTATTTGGAACGAATTTTATATCAAATAGTTTTGAAAGTGATGACAGTCGTAAAAAATTGAGAATATAAAATCTATATAGATGAGAATATAAGATCCACAAAATAAGATTAAGAATTAGGGATATAAGATTCAAATATATAAGATCTATGCACTAGATCTGACGTTATTTTGAAATTTAAAATATATTATTTTTGAATAAGGTATTAAAATTTCAAAATTAAGGATATAAGATTTAAAATATAAGATCTTTGTACTGAATATAAGATTTATGTACTAGGTATGACGTTATATTGAAATTTAAAATATATTGATTTTTGAATGAGGTATTAAAATTTCAAAATTAAGGATATAATATTTAAAATATAAGATCTTTGTACTGAATATATGATAAAAATTGAAACTGAAAATAAATTTAATTAGAATGAAGTATCAAAATTTCAAAAGATATTTCCAAACGTGGCTTATGATACAATGTTATAAAACTGTATACTCTCTTACTTGTCTAAAATTACTGTATATAAATCAATTATTTAAAGAACAATTTTTAATACAACATTTTTTAAAAATGAATTCATTTTAATTTTAGATACGAAGCATGCATTAAAAGGACATACTATTTAACAAAAGCAATGCTATTAAGATCAATTTAAACTTATATATAGAATGAAATATCGAGGACAATGAAAATACTGTTCTTATAATCAAAATAAAATTCTTTATGTTTTTTTTTTATAATATTTTTATATTTCTTCCTCATTTTGGGTAAAAGATTTTTGGCAGGACAGTGTTCGATTCAATTAGAGGTTAGAAAACAACTATAAAACCTTCAAAATAAATAAATGAAAATAATAATTTAAAAATAATAATAATAATAATAATAATAATAATAAAAACAATAATAATAATAATAATAATAATAATAATAATAATAATAATAATAATAATAATAATAATAATAATAATAATAATAGTAATAATGATAATAACAGGAATATTAATAATAACAAAAAAGTAATAATAATAATAATAACAATAGCAGGAATATTAGTGAAAACATAATAGTAATAGTAATAATCTTAATAATAATAATAATAGTAATAATAATAATAATAATAATAGTAATATTACTAATAACATAATTGCAATAGTAATAAAAATAATAATTATAATAATAACACTCCCAACAACAACAATAATAATAATAATAATAATAATAATAATAATAATAATAATAATAATAATAATAATAATAATAAATAATAATAATAATAATAATAATAATAATAATAATAATAATAATAATAATAATAATAATAATAATAATAATAATAATAATAATAATTCAAAATTCAAAATTCAAAAATTTTTATTCAGAGGTATAATTACAGGTTATACATTGTTTCAGTAGGTCCTACTCTACTAGATACAATATTTATAATTAGCTGTACATTACTCTGAAAAGGGGCTTCTAAGGGGAAGCACATTGGTTTCCTTTGAACCCCAAAGTTTAGTTGATAAATATTACATCAATATAATTTGATATCCATTATTATACAAATAGGATGCATAAATATAATGAACAATAATAAATATAGCAATAGCAAATAATATTAGTAGTAATATTAAAAGTTAAATACAATAGTACCCATAATAATATAAAT
>SEYY01003132.1:22500-32500 GCA_009176605.1 Armadillidium nasatum | reverse complement strand
ATTATTTATAATACTGTTAGATTAATCAATCACTTAAAATAAATATATAATAATAGTAAAATTGCAAAAATTAAAAAAAAAAAAAAAATTTAATCACCAGAATTGTGTAAAAAAAAATTGAAATTTAAGTTAACTTTTCGTGTTGGATCACTCCGGGGTTCACCAATATTATTTTTGTGAACAAATTCATGCATAATTTAATTATATAATTAGCTTTTATTATATATATTTTTTTAAAATTTAAAAGTAACATGCTGGTCTTATTTTAAATACTTATTTTGAATATTTTAAAAAAGATAAGCATGTTATCTTTACAATTTTTTCTCAATAGATCCTTCGGAGCTAATAATACTTAAACCATAAACTCTTGCAAAGTTTTACTTTTGTTTTTAAATTACTTTATATAAACTGTATACAACTTTTATCTTGTTAATTAACACCTTTCTCTCCATTAAAGCATGTCTCTCTGCATCTACGAAATAACCTGTATACAACTTTTATCTTGTTAATTAACACCTTTCTCTCCATTAAAGCATGTCACTATTGTACATCTATGAAATAGACTGTGTACAACTTCTAGCTTTGTTAACACCTTTCTTTGCACATCTTTCTCTCCATTAAAGCATGTCACTGTACATCTACGAAATAAACTGTATGAAACTTTTATCTTTGTTAACATCTTCCTTTTTAAACCTTTCTCACCACTGAAACATTTCATGTACACCTACGAAATAATATGTATACACCCTCTATCTTTGTTAAATCATTCTTTGTACACCATTTTCTCTTCTCAATATACAAAATAACCTGTATACAACTTCTATCTTTGTTAACTCCTTTCTGTTTACGCTTTGATCACTACTGCAACACTTTACTGTACCCCTACGAAATAAACTGAACACAACTTCTATATTTGTTAACATCTTCCTTTTTACACCCTTCTTTCGACTGATGCATTTCACTGTATATCTATGAAATAACCTGTATGAAACTTCTATCTTTGTTAACTCTTTATTTTGTACACCTTTCTCGGTACTAAAACGTATCAATGTACATCTACGAAATAACCTGCATACAACTTCTATCTTTGTTAACACCTTTCTTTATACACCTTTCTCACTGCTGAAACACATCACTGTACACCTATGAAATAATCGGTATACACCTCATATCTTCGTTTGCACCGTATTTTTTATACTTTTCTCGCAACTGAGACATGTCACAGTAAATCTACGAAATAACCTGTAAATACAAGCAACTTCAGTTTTTATTAACATCTTCCTTTTTAACATCCTTCACGCAACAGAAACAAGTCACTGTACACCTAAGAAATAACTTGTATCCAACCTCTATATTTGCTAATTCTTTTTTTACACCTTTCTCTACAATGAAATATGTCAATACAAACTTACAATATAATCTGTACACAACTTCTATCTTAACTTTCTTTCTACACCTTTCTCGCTGATGAAACATATCACTGTACACCTACAAAATAATCTGTATACACTTGATATCTTCGTTAGCACCTTCCTTAATATAACAGGAATAATTATAAGACTCTAATCAGTACTACTTATAACTCTACGGTCTGCGAAGTAACGCCTAAGCAATTAATAAAAACATTTTCCTGTTACTGAAATCTGTCACTGTATATCTAGGAGAAGCCTGTATCCAACTTCAATCATTCTTAACTATTTTCATTTTATAACTTTTTCTCTATTAAAACACGTAACTCTACTTCTACGTAGCAACCTGTATTCATACTCTATCTTTCTTACCCTCTATTTTTTATCTTACAGCTTTTTCGTCATCAAAAATAAATAATAATAATAATATTAATAATAATAATATGCAAATTTAAATTAGTTTAGTATACGTTTTAAGTCTGCACAAGTTTCATACAGTATTATATATATATATATATATATATATATATATATATATATATATATATATATATATATATATATATATATATATATATATATATATATATATATATATATATATATATATATATATATATTATATATTTTATTTTTTTTTTTTTGTTATTATTTTATTATTAATTATTTATTATTATTATTATTTATTATTATTATTATTATTATTATTATTATTATTATTATTATTATTATTATTATTATTATTATTATTATTATCATTAATATCATAGTTTTAATTTTCATTATTTTTATTTTATTATTATTATTATTATTATTATTATTATTATTATTATTATTATTATTATTATTATTATTACTATTATTATTATTATTAGAATTATTTTTATTATTATAATTATTATTATTATTATTATTATTATTATTATTATTATTTTATTACTTGTTTCTTCTTCTTCTTCTTCTTCTTCTTCTTCTTCTTCTTCTTCTTCTTCTTCTTCTCTTCTTCTTCTTCTTCTTCTTCTTCTTCTTCTTATTCTTCTTTTTCTTCTTCTTCTTCTTCTTCTTCTTCTTCTTCTTCTTCTTCTTCTTCTTCTTCTTCTTCTTCTTCTTCTTCTTCCTTTTATTATTATTTCTTCTTCTTCTTCTTCTTGGTAAGAGAGAAAGTCGAGAAGGATTTTATTTTCTTTTTGATGGTTTTAAGTATTTTGATACGTGTCGATTCAGATTTTAACCTTAAACTATTATCAATGTAAACACTGAAAAAATTTCAATCTTTATAATATTTCTACTACTACTTCTACAAATAATAATAATGAAGGAGAAGAGTAGTAATAATAACAGTAATAATAATAATAATAATATAATAATAATAATAATAATAATAATAATAATAATAATAATAATAATAATAATAATAATAATAATAATAATAGTAAAATAAATATAACAATAATAATTTTTCCTTATTATACTTTTATTATTTATACCAATTGGTTTCCATTGAGCCCCAAAGTTTATTTAGTTGATAAATAGTTCATCAATTTATTTTAATAACCATTCAAATACAACTATGATGCATATAATATCACAAACAATAATAATAATAATACTAATAATAATACATAAAGTAGGAAAGAAAAGGATAATAATTATGATTATAACAAAACTAATACTAACAAGAAATATCAACTGATGATAAGAATTTTCAGAAATATTGGTAATCTTTGGGCTTTAATCTTTATTCATTTTTCAGTACAAAATTTCAAATAAACAATTCATCATTATACTTAAAATGAATTGGTACACAACAAAATAGGAATTCTAGGGAACGAATTCGTGGTCGGAGCCCAAAATTTATATAATAATAATAATAATAATAATAATAATAATAATAATAATAATAATAATAATAATAATAATAATAATAATAATAATAATAAAAATAATAATAACATTTATAATAATAATAATAATATAATAATAATAATAATAATAATAATAATAATAATAATAATAATAATAATAATAATAATAATGAAAACAAGAATGATAACAATAGTAATAATAGTAATAGTAATAATAGAAATAATAACAGGAACAGGATTTAAGTATTTATTTTACGTTTCAGTAATAGAAAAATGATTAAAGATTTTTAAAATAATAGCTCTAGTAACAAACAAATTATAATAATAATAGTAAAAGTGAAAACAATAATAATATTAGTATTTTATAATAATAACTAAATTATAAGAAAAAATAAAATTAATAATAATAATAATAATACTAATAAAAGTAATTTAGTAATAATAATCATTATAATAATAATAATGACAATAATAATAATAATAATATTAATAATAAATAATAAAAAATAATTTTTTTTTATTTTAATAATAAAATAAAAATAAAATAAAATAATAATAGAATAATAATAATAATAATAATAATAATAATAATAATAATAATAATAATAATAATAATAATAATAATAATAATAATAATAATAATAATGAAGAGAAGAAGAGGAAATATAATAATAAAATAATTATAAAAAAAAAAAAAAAAAAAAAAAAAAAAAAAAAAAAAAAAAAAAATAAAAATAATATTAATTATAATAATATTAAAAAAGTAATAGTAATATTAATAAGGCCGATTTGACCTGATATACGTCGTTTGATGGTGTGTAAGTCATAGGAAGTTGTGAAAATAGATAAAAGGAAGTGTGTTCCAGACTTTACCAGTGGAGTCCATGTAAGACTGAGTCAAGCGGTAACTTAAGTCTGGGGTGAGAAAGTTGGACAGAGAAAGACGTAGACAAAATAGTTTACCAAGGCAAGGTGCATACTAGGAAGGACAAGTTTTGTGAACCATAGGAGGAATACCATCAGTACCGTACGCCTTCTTAGTTGTTAAGCTCAGAGAGAGCAGAAATGACGTACTTAGAAGAAATTACAATTTTAGGCATAAAAGAGTTTGAGGGGGTTGAAGTAATAGGAACAGCTCCTGAATCGTTTAAGGTTGAATTAGAAGCAAAAGTTTGAGAGAAGAGTTCAGCTTTAGAGAAAGGCAAAACTACAGTTGTACCGTCAGAAGATACTAATGGAGGAAAAGAGGAAGAAGCAAAGTTAGAGTTGACATTTTTTGCAATTGACAGAAAAAAGGTAAGGAAATAGTACCAGAAAGATTGTTGCATTTTAAATGGAGAAATGAGTTTTTAGTGTTATGGAGAATAAATAGATTTTGCTCGATTCCGGGATGAAATATAAGTTGCATAAGTTTCTGGAGTTTGAAGACTACGATAGTCCCTTAAATCAACATCCCTGCGGCGGATAGCACGAGAACAAGCAGAGTTAAACCAACGTTTGCTAGGTTTAGTAGAAGGGAAAGAATATGGAATGTACGCCTCCATTTCAGAGAGAATCACCTCGGTTATGTGATCTGCACACTCAGAGGGACCTCTCACACGGAAACAGTAATCATTTCATGGAAAATCAGGAAAATACAACCGCAAGTCAGACCAGTTTGGCACCAAAATGCCAGAAAAATCTCCTTCCTTCTTGCGAAAGATTTGAAGAGACAGGACAAGATACGAAGATAAGAGGAAGAAAGAGTTTAACAGTGTAAGGAGAAGGATAAGAAGCTAGGAAAAGATCAAGAATCTTCGGTTTATCAACAAGGCTGTCAGGTATACAGGTAGGGAGAAGACCAACTGCTCAAGGTTGTTCTGGATAGAAAATTTTAAGGTGAGTTCACCAGCTGGATCATGAGAAGTAGATAGTGATAGCGGAAGTGAACATTAAATTCACCTAAAATGATGATTTAATAGAGAGGAGAAGAAGAAAGAATGTGTTCTATTTAGAAGTTAAGATAGTAGAAGAATTTTGGATAGTCTGTAGAATTAGGAGATAAGTAGACAGGACAAATGAATTTAGTTGTAGAGTTGCAAAAAAGTTTAAGCCATAAAGTAGAGAATTCAGAAGACTCCAAATTAGAGACACGAGAACAGACAACATCTTTGCGCACATATGCGCAACATCTGCCTTTGGTTAAAAATTGAGGATAGAGACAATAAGAAGAAGCAGAGTAGGGTTTGCTGTGAGTGGACTCAGACACTTGAGTTTCAGTTATGAACAAGAGATGAGGTCTAGAAGAAGAGAGGTGGTGTTCGACAACGTGGAAATTAGAAAAAGGGACCGCGAATGTTGCAGAAGTTAATGAAAAACAAAGACCGTGCACCAGGATAAGTCGGCATAGAGGTCTTGGTGGCACCAACCTCATCACCAGAGGCAACCAACTTCCAAATGGTTACAGGGGAAGGGGTACATTCTTTGGATGGCTCCCCTCGAATCATCTCCGAGGCAGTCTTATGTTTGGACATTTTGATGTTGCATTTTATAGGTAAAGTACGAGTAAGGGCTTGTAAGTTTGTGGGAACATGAGAGGGGAGTCGGGGGAAGGAGAAGTGGGAGCATCAGAGACACTCCAATGGGAGGGTACACTAGAGACCCTTGATATATATATATATATATATATATATATATATATATATATATATATATATATATATATATATATATATATATATATATATATATATATATATATATATATATATATATATATATATATATATATATATATATATTGTAAAATAATCAATACATTTATACAGAAATAAATAACTAAAACATAAATACTTTTATAACAGTAATTAAAAATTTATTTTGAAAAAAAAATTTAGAAATAATTTTACTTTATTTTTTTTCAATTAAAAGGAAAATAAATAAATAAATAAATAAAATAAAATTTAAAAGATAAATAAAAAAAAGATGAAAATAGAAAAATAAATAAATGGGAAAAAAATATTAAAAAATAAATAAAATAAATAAATAAATAAAAAATAAATAAAAAAAATAAAAAAAAATAACACTATAAACTAAGCTGATAAAAATGGACTTATTTAGAAGTAATTTAAATAAATGAATTCTTAAGAGTCGCCTTAAGATTATCTATTATTATTATTATTATTATTATATATATATATATTATATTATATATATATATATATATATATATATATATATATATATATATATATATATATATATATATATATATATATATATATATATATATATATATATATATATATATATATATATATATATATATATATATATATATATATATATATATATATATATATATATATATATTATAAAAAAATTTTTTTAATTTATAAATAAATATAAGAGAGAGAGAGAGACTTGCATTTCTGCATCATTTCTTATTTAATAAAAAATGCATGAGAAATAAATTCCAAAATTTTTTTTTTTTTTTATCTAAAATTACAAGCATAAAAATAGTAGACAATTAGCCAAAAATGTAGTTAGCTTTGATTTTGATTTCAATCTTAAACAAAATTAAAAATTAAAAATTAAAATAAAAAAAATTTAAAACAAAAAATTTATTCAGACCTGAAAAAAAAATTAACTATTTTTTTGGGGGAGGGGGGTGGGGGAGTGAAGAAAACTGGGTGAAAAATTTTAATTATCATTTTATTAACTGATTGCGTTGATAATTGGGCTCTGAATTTTTGATAATTATAGATATAATTGAATTGTTAAAATAATCTTGTATAATAATAATAGAAATAATATATAATATATATATATATATATATATATATATATATATATATATATATATATATATATATATATATATATATATATATATATATATATATATATATATATATATATATATATATATATATATATATATATATATATATATATATATATAAAAATGATTAACATAACTTATCTGACAGTATATTAATAACATAGGTTATCTAATCTATAATTATTTATTATGGGGAAATGCAGCCAATTAATAACAAGTAAAAATACTTTGAAAAATATTTGAATTATTTTCCTTTAGGCGGTTACAAACATTCGTTATTCGACGAATACCGAACAGTCGTAAGGATAATATTTGGAGAATATATATATATATATATATTATTTTTTTTTTTGCATGAATATTATTTGTCATTTTCATTTTAAAACAATAGAATTTGAGCCGCAGTCGCATTATTATTATTATTATTATTATTATTATTATTATTATTATTATTATTATTATTATTATTATTATTATTATTATTATTATTATTATTATTATTATTATTATTATTATTATTATTATTATTATTATTTATTATTAATTTGTTATTATTATTATTATTATTATTATTATTATTATTATTATTATTATTATTATTATATATTATTATTATTATTATTATTATTATTATTATTATTATTATTATTATTATTATTATTATTATTATTATTATTATTATTATTATTATTATTAAAGAGGAAAAGGATAAAATTGAAAAATCGTGTTTAAAATGACCTATTTTGATACTCCAGAAACGATTTTCAATTCAGTATTTTTTTGTTTGTCACCAAAAAAAAAAAAAAAAAAAAAAAAAAAAAAAAAAAAAAAAATAAAAAAATTAAATTTATAAAATATTTTCATTTAATTAAACATTTATTGACCATTTTAAAAAAAAAAAAAAGAAGAAAAAAAAACACACAAACACGAGTACTCACAAATACTCACTTAGTATTAATTCCTTTATAAAATAAAATAATTTAAAAAAAAAAAATAAAGTTTTTTTTTTTTTTTTTTTTTTTTTTTTTTTTTTTTCCTTGTTTTATTTATTTCCTAAAAATAAAATTTAATTTTAATAAAAATGTCGAGAAATGGAATATTTTAAGTCTTTTGTCTAGATAAATTTTTGCTCGATTCATTACACTCTCTTCTGATTATGACTCACTCTAAAAGTCCGACCCTTCAATTTGACTCTGACTTTGAATCCGAGTGCGACTCTAACTCTGATTTTGACTACTCTGACTTTGACTCTATCTTTGAATCCGTGTGAGACTCTAACTCTGATACAGTCAATCTAAAACCCCAACTTCGACTCTGACCTTGATTTTGACTACTCTGACTCTGACTCTATCTTTGAATCCGAGTGCGACTCTGACTCTACTCTGATTTTGACTGCTCTGACTTTGACTCTATCTTTGAATCAGAGTGCGACTCTAACTCTGATACAGTCAATCTAAAACCCCAACTTAGACTCTGAATCTGATTTTGACTACTCTGACTCTGACTCTATCTTTGAATCCGAGTGCGACTCTAACTCTGATTTTGACTGCTCTCACTTTGACTCTATCTTTGAATCAGAGTGCGACTCTAACTCTGATACAGTCAATCTTAAACCCCAACTTCGACTCTGACCTTGATTTTGACTACTCTGACTTTGACTCTATCTTTGAATCCGAGTGCGACTCTAACTCTGATACAGTCAATCTTAAACCCCAACTTCGACTCTTACTCTGATTTTGACTTTTCCAGCTTTGATTCTGACTTTGACTTTGGCTCTGAGTCTGACTCTGACTCTAATACTGATTCAAGTCTAAATTCCTGTCTCCGACATGAACTCTCTGACTTTGACTTCGAAGCTGAATCCAATTCTGACTTTGACTCTGAATCAGTCTAAAAGACCAACTCCGACTACAACTCTGACTTTGATTTTGACTCTACTCTGACTCAGTTCTAAACCTCAACTTTAACTCTGACTTTGACTTTTACTCTGGACTCAAACTCTAACTCCCATTCTAAATCTAACTCTGACATTGACTTCTACTCCGGCTAAAACTCGTACTCGAACTCTAACTCTGGACAATCTGACTTCAAAGTGTTTCTTTGATCAGATGCTCTGAATCCTAAGGATGTGAAGTGGGAATCGATTCAGTGAACACTCGATTGCGAAACTGGAGCAAAATAGAGTAAGGTTTGCATCTTTCTTTTAATATAATTAAATAATTAGTTTAGTTAAATTTAACATAATTAAGAAATTAATTTAGTTAAATTTCATTTTGACTAAAATGTTAAAATGTATTTAGAAAAGAAAAGAAAGAAAATAATAATGGTTTTAACCCTATAATTAACCGTCATTTCAGACATAGATTAAACGTCATTTTAGACATGTTTTAATCACGTTTTAATCGTACGTCTGGCAAAAAGGTCTAACAATTGACTCTGATTGGTTGATGATTGTTTTTCGGTTGTTAATGATTATTACTGAGTAGATAATGATTGTTAGTGAGTGGTAAATGTGGTTAACGATTAATGAGAGTTTATAGTCCACTGTTTTACTAGGTTTGTAATCCAAAGCTTCTTATTTTCGCTTCCAACCACTCTGTGGTTAAACCTGACCCTTCTCGAACAAAAGGTTAAATAATGGTTTTAGATCCTCCATTCTATTTCAAAATATATAGTTACCATATATATATATATATATATATATATATATATATATATATATATATATATATATATATATATATATATATATATATATAATATATATATATATATATATATAGTATATATATATATATATATATTATATATATATATATATATATATATATATATATATATAATATATATATATTATATATATATATATATATATATATATATATATATATATATATATATAT
>SEYY01003132.1:15000-20000 GCA_009176605.1 Armadillidium nasatum | reverse complement strand
ATTTGTATTTAATGTGTGTATCGTATTTATTTTTTTATTTGTATAATCAATGTATTCATTTTCATGTATTGAAATGAATACATATGTTTATTGTATTTATTACGCCATCACTGTCATCAGTATGTGTTCATATTAAATATTTTTGTTGTATTCAATGCTGTTATTTGCATACAATATGATAATTTTTTATATTCACTGAGATTGTAAATTTCAACTTTTAATTTGTATATTCAGTATATTCATATGTATTCGATACGTTTATTGTATCCATTACACCATTATTGTATTCAATATGCTTGTTGTAGTATTATTATTACTTGTTTATATTATGATATTTATTTATATTCATTTCGTGCCCTTTCTAACTTTTTAACTGTATATTCATATGTATTCAATAAGATTATTGTATTCATTGCACCATTATTGTATTCAATATGCTTGTTGTATTCATTGTGATTATTTGTTTACAATACGATAATTATTTATATTCATTTTTTGTCCTTTTCAACTTTTTAATTGTATATTCAGTATATTCATATGTATTCAATAATTTTTTTATATTCACTACACCATTTTTTTTGTAATCAACGTATTTCTTGTACTCACAATATTTATTATAAGAATTCTTATTATCAGTAGAATGTAGAAGTTGTACTGATAATAAGAATTATTATTATCAGTAGAATGTAGAAGGTATACTGATAATAAGAATTATTATTATCAGTAGAATGTAGAAGGTGCTCTGATAATAAAAATTATTATCAGTAGAATGTAGAAGGTATACTGATAATAAGAATTATTATTATCATTACACCTTCTACATTCAACAAGAAGATCAAAGCCTTGTTGATTTTGTTTGTGGTAATAAACCCATCGATATTTTAATAAAGACCAAAAGGAGAATGAAAATATAAAAACTAGGGTATGCCATTTTCCTGAAAATCCACAACCACGGGGGACCTCCACTCAAATTGTTTTTTCGATCACGGTTTTAAGATAGATTTAACAAAGCAATTATTAAGATGTCTATCATTTTTAATGGCAGCCTCTTTGCAGGAGTTCTTTTTGTAAGGTGGTTTTGTTTAGTAAAATATAGAACCGATAAAACTAACAGTCAACGACCTTTGATTTTTCTCTCATTTCTAACTGGGGTAAAGAAATGGAGTAGTTTTCAACGCCTCAAAAAATCAGTTCCTTTATTTATTTTATCTATAAAATTTTCCACAGTTATAGTATATTTTAAAACACAACTAAAATCTTCGTCTTTTCTTAATATTCTTGACCTCAGATCTTTCTCTCATTTCTAATTGGGGTAAAGAAACGTAGTGGTTTTCAACGCCTCAAAAACTCCGTTTCTTTATATATTTTCTCTATAAAATTTTCTACTGTTATAACATCTTTTAACACAAGTAAAGCATTCGTCTTTTCTTAATATTCTTGGTATTTCCTTTTCTCATTTCTAATTGGGGTAAAGAAATGTAGTAGTTTTCAACAC
Organism: Armadillidium nasatum; assembly: GCA_009176605.1. Taxonomy (NCBI): domain Eukaryota; kingdom Metazoa; phylum Arthropoda; class Malacostraca; order Isopoda; family Armadillidiidae; genus Armadillidium; species Armadillidium nasatum. The sequence goes on along the minus strand of SEYY01003132.1, from coordinate 18,505 downwards.
CTCAAAATCTCCGTTTCTTCATATATTTTCTCTATAATACTCTATAATAATACTCTTGGCATTTTCTTTTCTCTTGTTTTTTCTTGTAAGAATCACATTGTTCTAGCAAATAAGCAAATTTCTAAGAGGTTGAGTTTTCTGAGGCGTCAACAGAGCTTCTTCACATCTCCCAAGTTTACTTACTCTTTACAGAAAGTTGTTCATCCTTGTACTGATGCTTCACACATCTGTGGTGGTTCCAACCTCAGTTCGCTTTTGTACTGAGTATGCCTCACACATCTGTGCCTCAGTTCGTTTCCGTACTGTGTATGCCTCACACATCAGTGGTGATTCCAACCTCAGTTCGTTTTTGTACTATGCATGTCTCATACATCTTGAGTGGTTCCAACCTCAGTTCGTTTTTGTGCTATGTATGTCTCATACATCTGGAGTGGTTCCAACCTTAGTTCGTTTTTGTACTGAGGATGCCTCACACATCTGAGGTGGTTCCAACCTCACTTCGATTTAGTACTGAGTATGTCTCAAACATCTGGGGTGGTTCCAACCTCAGTTCGATTTTGTACTGAGGATACCTCAGACATTTGGGGTGGTTCTACATACTCATTGCTCTCCTATTTGAAAAAGTTGAGCCTAAGGATTTTCGCCTTATTAACAACCCTCTTACTCTCACTTGCTCCTTACTTATTTTCTCTAATTCCTTTCTTGGTCGTCGAACCGTCATACTATTGCATAATTTTCCCTATGTTATAATTATTACATAATTATCATTTTTATCATTATTATTTTTATTATTAGTATTACTATTACTATTATTATTATTATTATTAGTAATAGTAGTAGTAGAAATAGTAGAAGTAGTATAACTTCTGCTGTGATGAGAGATTTGTGCGGTAGGGTCAATGTACAAAGCCTTCTGTATGTAGATGTGTGTAGAGTGTGTGTGTGTGTGTATACTTCCTCCATTCTATGCACAACTCTCTGACCACAAATGTAACCGCTACGCTCATTCTTCAATGTACACTACTGGTAAAATCTAGAACACACTTCCTTCATCTAATTTTATTTATTCGTTGTGACTTTAAACACTTTTAAATTCCGTTCATCTGATCATGTCGGCCTATATATATATATATATATATATATATATATATATATATATATATATATATATATATATATATATATATATATATATATATATATATATATATATATATATATATATATATATATATATATATATATATATATATATATATATATATATATATATATATATATATATATATATATATATATATATATATATATATATATATATATATATATATATATATATATATATATATATATATATATTATATATATATATATATATATATATATATATATATATATATATATATATATATATATATATATATATATATATATATATATATATAATATATATATATATATATATATATATATATATATATATATATATATATATATATATATATATATATATATATATATATATATATATATATATATATATATATATATATATATATATATATATATATATATATATATATATATATATAAATATATTACCTTGAGCTAATTATATTATTATTATTATTATTATTATATATATTATTATTATTATTATTATTATTATTATTATTATTATTATTATTATTATTATTATTATTATTATTATTATTATTATTATTATTATTATTATTATTATTATTATTATTATTATTATTATTATTATTATTATTATTATTATTATATATTTATTTATTATTATTATTATTATTATTATTATTATTATTATTATTATTATTATTATTATTATTATTATTATTATTATTATCAATTTTATTATTATTTTTTTATTTTTTTTTTATTTTTAAATTGAGAAAAGAAACTGTTAAAAGTCATGTTTTTGTAGCTTCTTTCTTCTGATATTTATTACACTCTAATTTGTTTAATATAAACTCTAATACAGATAAAAAGGCAAACAAATCTTTAAACAAACAGACAAGCAAACAATCACAGAAACAGAGAGATAAAGTGACAGTTTAGGTCCAGAAAAAAAAAGCAGATAGACAGAGAGACAGAGAAACAGAGAGACAGAGAAACAGAGAGACAGAGAGACTAGCTATCAGTTTAAATGCTGCCAAACAAATCAGCACAGAAACAGATAGACAACCTGACATACAAACTAACAGAGAGACAGAGAAACAGAGAGACAGAGAGACAGAGATAGAGAAGCGACCTGACAGTTTAGGTGTTGAAAAACAAACTAACAGAGAAACAGAGACAAGGCTTACAGATTAGGAGCTCCAAAGGGAGAAATAAAATAATGGATAGCCATTTGATAAGCCCAAGTCATTCCATTTATTCTGACACTTGTTCAACGCTTGATATTATTATTATTATTATTATTATTATTATTATTATTATTATTATTATTATTATTATAAAAAGACAGAGTAGAAAATGAAACCAGCAATAGAATTTTCATAGTTAAAGTAAATTAAATTGATTTTTCTTCTGTTTACAATGAACAAATAGACATAGACTCAAAATTCAGTTCTTTTACCAATCAAATTTAATATATAGGTGTTATCATGAGACCTTTCAAATTAAAACAAAGCAGTTAGGCTGTAAAAGGGTCCATAATCCATGATTAATATTAGGATTATTAAATTCAATAAATCAAAAACACAAACTCTATTGTAATTACAAATAAGGAATCATCCCTCTTCAATTATATAACAATTATAGCAATCAATTAAAAGCACTATTAAAAAAAGACGGAAAAAAATATTACTCTGATAAATTCTGCGAGGTAAGCAATAATTCAAAAGCAACATGGAACCTCATAAACAATCTATTCAATAAAAAATAAAGAGCATACCCACATTAAAACTAACTATCATTAAATGGTGAAGTCTCAACAGACCAAAAGAAAATCGCAGATTCACTTAATAGTTATTTTGTCAATATTGGAAAAGACATTTAAACAAATAGACCAAAAAGTCAGAAAAAGTTTGAAACATTTTTACCCCAATGCAACTCACATTCACATTCGAAAACATTACTTCATTAGATGTCCAAAATATAATTGGCAAATTAAAAAAATAAAAAATGCGATATCTTGAGCGTCCCAAACCACAAATACACGCTCGTGGAAGATATTATTTCCACACCCACTAGCTCACTTATTCAATGCTTCAATCCTTTCTGGTGTCTTTCCCTCTACCCTTATAATTTCCCGCGTGACTACTATATTTAATGAAAGATGACCCCTACCTCCCTAAAAACTACAGACCAATATCCATGACACACACGATTAGCAAAATTTTCGAAAAAATAATATTTGAGCAGCTGACTGAATATTTCACCTCAAACTCATTACTTGGCGATTTCCAGTTTGGTTTCAGAAATGGAGGTTCATTCGGGCACACTTATCTGTCTGACTGAAAAACTTTACGAAAATCTA
>SEYY01003129.1:12500-15000 GCA_009176605.1 Armadillidium nasatum | reverse complement strand
TAATGGGAATCCTTCTCTGGGGTCGAACCACCGCCTGTTGCGACTGAGAACGACAAAGACTCGATGCTCTACCACTGAGCTATCCACGATCCCAAAAAGATCGTTTCAAGAACAGTTTCAAGCGTACGAGCTCCCGTCAAGGATCAGGTTTTCACCCTATTGTTCCCTCTATCATTCCTTTTTAAGATATTATTTAATTATAATGCTATTAATTATAATGCTATCGAGTCTTTGTCGTTCTCAGTCGCAACAGGCGGTGGTTCGACCCCAGAGAAGGATTCCCATTAAAAGTTCTATTTTCACTTTATACATATTTACTGATGCGTTTATAGCATTATAATTAAATAATATCTTAAAAAGGAATGATAGAGGGAACAATAGGGTGAAAACCTGATCCTTGACGGGAGCTCGTACGCTTGAAACTGTTCTTGAAACGATCTTTTGGGATCGTGGATAGCTCAGTGGTAGAGCATCGAGTCTTTGTCGTTCTCAGTCGCAACAGGCGGTGGTTCGACCCCAGAGAAGGATTCCCATTAAAAGTTTCTATTTTCACTTTATACATATTTACTGATGCGTTTATAGCATTGTAATTAAATAATATCTTAAAAAGGAATGATAGAGGGAACAATAGGGTGAAAACCTGATCCTTGACGGGAGCTCGTACGCTTGAAACTGTTCTTGAAACGATCTTTTTCGGATCGTGGATAGCTCAGTGGTAGAGCATCGAGTCTTTGTCGTTCTCAGTCGCAACAGGCGGTGGTTCGACCCCAGAGAAGGATTCCCATTAAAAGTTTCTATTTTCACTTTATACATATTTACTGATGCGTTTATAGCATTATAATTAAATAATATCTTAAAAAGGAATGATAGAGGGAACAATAGGGTGAAAACCTGATCCTTGACGGGAGCTCGTACGCTTGAAACTGTTCTTGAAACGATCTTTTCGGATCGTGGATAGCTCAGTGGTAGAGCATCGAGTCTTTGTCGTTCTCAGTCGCAACAGGCGGTGGTTCGACCCCAGAGAAGGATTCCCATTAAAAGTTTCTATTTTCACTTTATACATATTTACTGATGCGTTTATAGCATTATAATTAAATAATTTCTTAAAAAGGAATGATAGAGGGAACAATAGGGTGAAAACCTGATCCTTGACGGGAGCTCGTACGCTTGAAACTGTTCTTGAAACGATCTTTTCGGATCGTGGATAGCTCAGTGGTAGAGCATCGAGTCTTTGTCGTTCTCAGTCGCAACAGGCGGTGGTTCGACCCCAGAGAAGGATTCCCATTAAAAGTTTCTATTTTCACTTTATATATATATATATATATATATATATATATATATATATATATATATATATATATATATATATATATATATATATATATATATATATATATATATATATATATATATATATATATATATATATATATATATATATGCTTGTTTGTATTTTCGTTTGTATGTATTTATATTTGTCATGTTAGAATGTTAGCATCAGTGTTTAGGGTTTAGCTCTTCCCCCCATAACTATTACTCCTCTATTAAAAGTCAGATATACATAAAAATAATTTCGAAGGAGTTATCAAAGCGGGAGGGGTTCGGGAGGGGTTCAGGAGGGGTTGGGAGGTTACCAGTATTCCGTCAGCCCGGTTGGCGTTCGCGGTCGTGACCAAATTGTGGGCGTATGTCATGGGCTTCCTAAATTACTTATTAAACGTCCACCCAATCCGTGCAGCGCCTAATCCAACGACACTAAACAAAATCAACAGCAACAACAACAACAACAACACTATTTAATTGTCATAGTGATAATAATATTAGTAGTAATAATAATAATAAAATAATACTAATAATAGAAATAATAGTAATAATAATAATATTTACAAAAATTATTTTATTAATAATAATAATAACATATAATTATCTTAATATTAATAATAATTAAGACAATTATATTTATAGTGTTGATAATATTTATGATAATAATAATAATTATAATTCCAAAAATAGTAATAATAATAATAATAATAATAATAATAATAATAAAATAATATTAATAATAATAATAACAAAACCGTAATAATAATAATATTATTATTATTATTATTATTATTATTATTATTATTATTATTATTATTATTATTATTATTATTATTATTATTATTATTATTATTATTATTATTATTATTATTATTATTATTATTATTATTATTATTATTATTATTATTATTATTATCATTATCATTATTCTTATTATTATTGTTATTATTATTATTATTATTATTATTATTATTATTATTATTATTATTATTATTATTATTATTATCATGATTATTATTATTATTATTAAATTTTAATTTTGAATATTATTATTATTATTATTATTATTATTATTATTATTATTATTATTATTATTATCAAAATTATCATTTTCATTATTATTTTTAAAACATATTACTTTAAGAACAAATTAAAAAATTGGGATACATAAATTACA
>SEYY01003129.1:0-7500 GCA_009176605.1 Armadillidium nasatum | reverse complement strand
TATATATATATATATATATAATATATATATATATATATATATATATATATATTATATATATATATATATATATATATATATATATATATATATATATATATATATATATATATATATATATATATATATATATATATATATATATATATATATATATATATATATATATATATATATATATATATATATATATATATATATATATATATATATATATATATATATATATATTATATATATATATATATATATATATATATATATATATATATATATATATATTATATATATATATATATATATATATATATATATATATATATATTTCGAAGTCTGCTGCTGACACTTTCTCATCTCCCTGAATTACGGTCTTCTGCCCTTAGGGATTATGGGGAGTCTTGTTGGTGACATTTAACATACCCAAGGATTTTGACGGGGTATGGCACTAGTTACTACTCTCCAAGCTCGCTTGTTTTGTGTTTCCTCCTTCACTTTGCTAAGTCGTGTCTTGTTTTCTCTCAGATCGTTCCATATCGACATTTATCGAAAGTGTGACCTCATCCTAATTTCTAGCTAATTGTAGTGTTCCTCATGGTTCCATTATATCTCCTACTTTGCCCTTTCTTTTCACCAACGATGTTCTCAGCTACACTTTTAACTCTGTTCAATCATAACAGCTACACTTTTTAACGCTGTTCACTGTTCAATCAACTCTCTAATCTACTACTTATTTCAAATCTGCTCCCTATTTTGCTTCTACAATTGCTCCTATTCTCCAACATTCATATCCTATTCTTGTTGATCTGGATGATATTTCTTAGTGGGGTCAAGACAACCTTGTAGAATTCAACTGTTAAAAACTCAACTTCTCCACATCTTCCTCTTAAAAACACCCCATAACTTTAGCATTTCTATCGACGGCTCTCCCGTCTCACTTGTAAATGACATATATATATATATATATTATATATATATATATATATATATATATATATATATATATATATATATATATATATATATATATATATATATATGCATTCTTCGTCTGAACATTAACATTAAATTGCCTCATTCTCTTGGAAATTTTAAATCACTACGGTTTCCAAAGCGGTTTTGAAGAAGTTGGATATATTGTTCAGGTTGCGAGAGGTCTTTTATTCTGAACAGTTTGTACAATTATAAATGTGTCATATTCTCCCTTATATGGAGTACTGTTCTCAAATTCTCGGTAGTTTCTGTTCCTTCTCTCTTCTGCACAGGGTTGAGTCAAAGGCATAAAATGTTTTAAACTCCACTCTACTTTTTAACACTCTTGACATTCAATCTCTACTACGGGACGTTGGAGCTCTATCTTCTTCCTATTGGTACTACAGTGACAGGTTCTCTAAAGAACTGACCCTTTGCATTCCATCATCCTCGTAGCACAAGGTACACACTGTTATAGCATAAATTTTGTATGAATATTAGACACCACACTCTTGTCGTTGTGATGCCCATTTCTGCATTTCCACCTTTGTTCTGTTTTATTTCCTGCCATCATCTGTTTTTCCTTCACATTAAACCTTTCTCCCTTCAAGGCCTCTATTTATACCCACCTAAGAGAATTTCGTTTAAATTTCTGCCCCTTCTTTGAAAAGGACCATCCCTACCCATGAGTGTAAACTGTAAAAAGAAAAAATATATATATATATATATATATATATATATATATATATATATATATATATATATATATATATATATATATATATATATATATATATATATATATATATAAATCCACAGGAGGGTGCTTGGAACCCCTTCTGTACATTGTCTAAAGGCGACGCTGTTGTCAATGGGTTCGAATATTGGCATGCGGAAAAATTTTCTCTGTCTTATATTGCTAATTTAGTCGCAACAGTTGTTGTGCCCATATTGGAGTTACTTGACTTTGGTTGGTTGTTCCTGCAACCCAGGAGCACCCAGCAGAATAGTATCCTCAGTAGGGGTTCCAAGCACCCTCCTATGGATTTAAATAAGTTCCGAATTGCTACAGTGATTCGCAGCAGAAGAGCTTGAAAACCCTTCTACTATACCCCCTTTTTCAGAATGGTGGCGTAGCTCGGTGGTAGAGCCTTCTCTACATTGTCTAATGATGACGATGTTGTAAATGGGTTCGAATCCTGGCGAGCGAAAAAATTTTCTCTGTCTTACACACACACACACACACACACACACACACACATATATATATATATATATATATAATATATATATATATATATATATATATATATATATATATATATATATATATATATATATATATATATTCAACTACATCCTCTCCCAAGAAGGGTTTTCACCCTATCAGTGGAACCAGCATCTTTTCCCATCAGCTCTAAAAAGTTCTCCCATAGCCCTCCAAAAGATCATGTTTTTCGGCTCGTTGGTCTCAATACCCGTCCATGAGCTTTACAGAAACCCTCAGGTAGTTTTTTCACCCTTTCAATAGGACAAGGATCGTTTTCCAACTAACCTCTAAACACTCTCTCCGAGGTCTTTCCAGAAGATTGTGCCTCTCTGAGCTATAGTTTTCCATGCTGGTTCTTGAGTTGTTACGAGCCGTTGACAGAGTAATACTCGTATATATATATATATATATATATATATATATATATATATATATATATATATATATATATATATATATATATTAATATATATATTATATATAATATATATAGTTAATGTGTGTATATGTGTGTGCTCATTCACGCTTCACAAAGGTCAGTTAAACTATATATAATTACATAGTCCTTACATGTGTAAATTTCCTAAAAAAAAATACATGTAAGTTGCTTTCTGAATATATAGAGGCAAATTTATTTGAAAGTTATTAAGCATAACGTGATTTTTCACAAATTTTTTTAAAATGAATATGTAGAAAATGTTTTTAAAAAAATAGAGAAAAGTTGTTTATTATCAAGTATATATAATATATATATATATATATATATATATATATATATATATATATATATATATATATATATATATATATATATATATATATATATATATATATATATATATATATATATATATATAATATATATATATATATATATATATATATATATATATATATATATATATATATATATATATATATAATATATATATATATATATATATATATATATATATATATATATTATATATATATATATATATATATATATATAATATATATATATATATATATATATATATATATATATATATATATATATATATATATATATATATATATATATATATATAGAGGATGGGCTAGATGATTTATTTTCACTGCGTTGCCCTTTGCTTTACTCCTTTTTTTGAGTTTCACCTCTTAGAGGGTATCTAGTGTACTTTCGTCTCATACTGAAGTGTCTATGCTCCCATTATACTCTTTACCTGTCCACCACATTTCTTAACACATTTCCACAAATTTACATGCGCTTATCATTTACTACCTTTTTAAACAAAGCAAAAATGACTAAACATAACGCTGCTCCGGAGATGTTTTGAGGAACGGCATCCAAAGAATAACACTCATTCACCCTCACCCAATCACCACTTGAGAGTTGGCTGCCTCCGATGATGGGAATGGTGCCGCCAAGAATTACGTCCGGCTTTCACCGGTGCCTGGTTTTCTTTTTCCATTAATTTCTCCAATATTCTCGGTCTTTTTTCCAAATTTACCCTTTGTCGAACATCACCTCTCTTCTTCTAAACCTCATCTCTTGTCCTTAACCAAAACTCAGGTCTCTTGGTGCACTGACAGTAAACCTTAGTATGTTACCTCCTACTGTATCTATCTTCAATATTCATCCAAAAGCGAATGTCGTGCATATATGTTCAATGATGTTGTCTGATCCCGTGTTTCTAATTTGGAGTCTTCTGAATTCTCTACTTTATAGCTTAAGGTCTCTTGCAATTCTACTATTAAATTTATCTGTTCTGTCTATTTATCTCCTAATTCTACTGAATATAAAAAATCATTTCTCCGTCCAACTCTCCGTCTCTAGACTTAACCGCTTTGCTCAATCTCAATTTTAAAATTATCTATTTTCCCCAACTTCCTTTGAATTTCATGCTTTTAAACGTCGTGCATCGGGACATGTCGGCCATTAACTACCATATTTTGAGTATTTTTCCAACTCTGATGGAAATCTGAAGGCCTCTGACTTTTGCGTACCAGAGGAGATATATATATATATATATATATATATATATATATATATATATATATATTATATATAAATATATATATATATATATATAGTAATAGAGGAAACTATCTAAACACTTGCCGTCGTAAGATTCATCAAAAGTCGAATAACAAAGTTGGAGTATCAACAGTGGCTTAACGGTAGAGCGATTGATTTAATTATCTAAGGTTGCTGCTCTACCTTATGAGTGTCCTAGGCATTTAAGGGTGCTGGTTCTACCTCATGAGGGTCCCGGGTATGATTACCCAGAAAAATTTATCTCCTCGAATATGGCAATGATTGTGAGATGCGAATTTTTTTGTTAAAAAAATTAGAAAAAGAAAAATGTAAAGAAAATCCTTAAAGATAACGTAAAGGCGTAAAGGTCATGTGACAGTGCTTCTTAAAGTGCGGGTTCCGACCCTAAAGGGGATCGTGAGAGAGGTTCAAGGTGTAACGAAAACTTTTGATCCAATTAAAACTAAATATTCGAATTTTTTTTTTATTTATATGATAATTGGAAAAAGGGGGTCACGAAAAACTTTTGACGAAAGGGGATCGTTATGATAAAAAAAGCTAGAGAAGCTTTGGGAAATGAGATAAAATTTGAAGCTTGACGTTCAATTCCAATTCTGTTAAGAATAGCGTAGAAATAGTTGCAATGAACAGTGAGGTAATTGGATAAGAGTTACAACATTTAAATGCCTTAGAGTGAGTTAATTGGATAAGAATTACAATATTTAAATGCCTTAGAATTACAATACTTAAACGCCTTAGAATTACAATACTTAAATACCTTAGAATTACAATACTTAAATGCTCTAAAATTACTGTACTTAAAAGCCTTAGAATTACAATACTTAAATACCTTAGAATTACAATACTTAAATGCTCTAAAATTACTGTAGTTAAAAGCCTTAGAATTACAATATTTAAATGCCTTAGAATTACAATACTTAAATACCTTAGAATTACAATACTTAAATGCCCTACAATTACAATACTTAAATGTCTTAGAATTACAATACTTAAATGCCTTGGAAAGGGTTTCTCTTGAAACGAATAAACGAAGTTTATTGAAGTTGAATAAACGAATTTTTCTAGAAAGAAGAAAGGCTGAAGTTGAAATTCAGAGATGAAAGAATATACCAAAGCAATGACACAAACATGAAAGTAAAATTTTTTTTGTTCGAAAGACCCCAACCTATTCACAAAAGATTAAACCCTTTTGAACTTCTCCTAACTACATCCGTCCATAATTTAGTAAATGTTACTAATTTAGTTATAATTTAGTTCCTTTATTTTATTTATTTATTTATTTTATATATTATTTATTTATATATTTTTTCAAGTTGCGAAAGGACTTTTAAAACTTTAATGAATTTGATTTGTCTATGAAGTTAAGAGATGAATCGTTACTTCCCTGTCTTGCCTAGTTCTAACGTTTCGTCCTTGACATATATATAATAGTATATATTATATATATATTATATATGATATATAATATATATATATATATATATATTTATATATATAATTTATATTATATATATATATATTATATATATAATATATAATATATACTAATATATATAATATATATATATATTATATATAGTATATATTATATATATATATATATAGAAAAGGGCTCTGCCCGTGAACGTGTGGGCGTTCTGTAAATATATATATATATATAATATATTGTATATATATATATTAATTATATTATATATGTATATTAGTATAATATATATATTATATATTATATTATATATATTATATAATTATTATATATATATATATTCATTCAGCATGTAAAGATTATTTTTTTTAGGCTTTTTATATATATATAGTATATATAAAATATAATAATATATATATATATAATATAATTGTTGAGCGTGTGTTTGTACGGTGTTAAGCAATAACGTGATGCTTCAAATTCTTATAATGAATTTTCATACAAAATTTTTAAGTCAAGACATTGTTTACCTTTAACCACTTAATATTATGAATGTCAAAATAAACATATTTGCACTTTTAATTTCAATTTAAAAAAAAAATATTTTTTTTTTTTTTTTTTTTTTTTTTTTTTTTTTTTTTTTTTTTTTTTTTAAAAAAAAAAAAAATCGAATAAAAAAAAAAATATTCTATATTTTTTTTTTTAAATATTCTAATGAAATGTGCTTTATAAGGAAAATAGGAGATAGAAATTGTTGAAATGTAAACATTTTCAGTTGTTATGTGATATCAGGCTTAGCAAACCGAAGTTTTGATAACTGTTATAAACATTTTTATTTCTCTTTCCTTTTATCACTTTTTCTTTCTCTTCTTTCATCCTTCTTCTTCCTTAATTCAAGTTTTTCTTGTTTTCTTGTTTTCTTGTTGTTGTTGTTCTTGTTCTCCTTGCTTTTATTCATCTTTTTCTTCTCATTGTTCTTCTTATTCTCGTTTTTGATTTTCTTGCTGTATTTTTTCATCTTCTTATTCTTGTTCTTGTTTTTAATGTCTTCTTCTTTTTCATCTTGTTCTCCTTGCTATTATTCAACTTGTTCTTCTAATTCTCTTTTTTATTTTTCTTGTTGCTCTTATTCATTTTCATTTTCTTGTTCTCCCTTTTATTGTTTTCTCTTTATTATTATTAGGTTCTTTTTCTTGTTTTTGTCGTTCTTTTTGTTCTTTTTTTAGTTTCTCTTATTTTTTATTTTAGTCTTTTTCAAATTTTTTTTTTCCTTTTTTATTAAACTTCTGCTCATTCTCCTCATTATATTGGAAAAAAAAATGACTTCAAATTTTCTATTTGCTCTGCGCTGCTGTGTTTATTTTTCACACCTTCTCAGGTACCTAACGAGACCTAAAAGAGTCCTTTTAGGACCCTTCTCAGGGTGAAATGATACTCACATTCCCTTGTTTTTTTTTTTTTATTTATTTTTTTATTTTTTGTCTTTTATTCAAGTTCAGCTCTATATGGTCTTTATTGGTCTTAAATGAGGTTCTCGTTCTAAATAAACTGATTTTTTAATAAGACTTCAAGTTTCAAAAAATTTTTTTCCTTTTTTATTTAAAAAAATTTTTTTTTTTTTTTATTCCATTGAGTAAACATTCGTAGAACCTTTTTTTTTTATTATTATGCAAAATGAGTCATGAAGGTTTAATATATGATTTATTAATTTTTTTTATTATTATTAAATGAATAAAATTTTCACACTTCGGTAGCTGTTGAAGGCGTACATATGGTGTGTGTGTGTGCAAA
>SEYY01003128.1:0-26934 GCA_009176605.1 Armadillidium nasatum | reverse complement strand
TGATTTAATCAGTTGATTAAATCAATTGATTTTTTTATGAAAAAATCATGATTTTTTGATTTTTTTAAAAAAATAATACAACGTTTTTTTTTATTTATTTATTTTTTTCATATTTTTTTACATAATGATATAACAGATATATTATTTCCTTCTTACTGTGTTAAAAACTTTAAGTAGTTTATATATTAGAAATATAACTTCCTTAATATTTGGTCAAGATTTCATATAGGGTAATAAAGAATCTGATCTTCATTAATATAATTTATCCAATATAGAACTGTTAGAGTTAGAATTCCTAATATATATTCAATCAAATCTTCAACAAAATTTTATTGAGCTTTAATAATGCAATTTGAGGTTATAGACAAAAGAGAAAACAGAAAATACAATTCCTTTTAAATTTCAACCATTTAAATTTTTAAACAACATTATAAGAAAACAATATTCCTCTATATAAATTATAAAAAAGAAAATTTAAGCACTTTTGATGCATAATCATTAATCCATAAATTAAATACATAACTTGCATATTATATATATATATATATATATATATATATATATATATATTATATATATATATATATATATATATTAGTGATGGCATCCGCATCAGCATGCGAGGATGCGGAGCATCCGCACAAAAATCAACATCCGCATCCGCATTTTCGAAAATTCAACATCCGCATCCGCATCCGCATTTCGGAAATCAACATCCGCATCCGCATCCGCATTTTCAAAAATTCAACATCCGCACTTCTCCAAAATTCGACATCCGCATCCGCATCCGCAAATTAGAAATATGACATCCGATCCATCACTAATAATATATATATATATATATATATATATATATATATATATATATATATATATATATATATATATATATATATATATATATATAATATAATATATATATATATATATATATATGCGAATTGTAGATCAAGAGTGAGGTGAAGAGAGAACTATCGGATTGGTTTAGCATAGGAGTGGGATTGAGACAGGGGTTTGTAATATCTCCATGTTATTTAATCTATTGATGAATGGTTTACTTAGAAAAATGGAGAGAGAAGGGAAGAGTATTACGTTGAGGAGGGTGAATGTGAAGTGAATGTTTTACTTTTTGCAGATGATGCGGCATGTGTTGGTGACAGAATCTGGAGAAAAGATGAGAATACTTGTGAGAGTTTGAAGGGAAATGTGCAAACAAGAGATTGAAAATCAATCCAGCGAAGAATAAAGTTATGAGGATTGGAGGTGGGGATGAGGAAATGTGGAGGGAGGAATTGGTTTGTAGAAGTGTAGAAGGAAACTTGAGGAGGTGAATGAATTCAAATATCTAGTAATGTTGGGTGGAAGGTAAGGGTGGGACGGAAAAAGGAATAAAGAAAAGAGTGGTAGAAGGAATGAAAGTATTGGGGGGCCTAAGAAAAGTATGGAAGAAAGGAAAAATTTCGAAAGAAATAAAGATAAGAATGTTTGAATGTATGTGTTCACCTTCTGTATTGTATGTGTGTGAAACATAGACGATAAGTGCTCGGTCGAGAAAAAGTTTCAATGTCTTTGAGATGAAAGATTTGAGAGCGATATATAAATTGAGAAGGATTGATAGGATTAGAAATGAAAGAATAAGGGAGATGTGTAAATGGAAGAAAGGTGTAATTGATAGAGAGGAGGAGGATGTGCTAAAATGGTTTGGACATATGTGAAGAATGAATGAAGAGAGAATGGTTGGCAAGGTACGTAGATCCGATGTAGATAGGGGAAGGCCGAAGTGGAGATGGATGGATGGAGCGAGAGTGATTTGGGTGGAAGGAATTTGAGTTTAGACGAGGGTAGAAGATTTGTGGAGACAGAGATGGAGGGAGGTGGTGAAAGCGTTGAAAGGTAAGAATAGTTATGTTTGTAAGAAAATTGTTTCGGGCACCACCTCACGAAAGTGGGAAAGGTGATAGTGAATATATATATATATATATATATATATATATATATATATATATATATATATATATATATATATATATATATATATATATATATATATATATATAATTAACATCCGCATCCTCATCAAAATTAACATCCGCATCCGCATCCTCATCAAAATTAACATCCGCATCCGCATCCGCATCCGCACTTTCGAAAATTCAACATCCCATCCGCACTTTCGAAAATTCAACATCCGCATCCGCACTTCTCCAAAATTCAACATCCGCATCCGCATCCGCAAATTGGAAAATATGACATCCGATCCATCACTAATATATATATATATATATATATATATATATATATATATATATATATATATTATATATATATATATATATATATATATATATATATATATATATATATATATATATATATATATATATATATATATATATATATATTTTGCAAGTTATGTATTTAATTTATGGATTAATGATTATGCATCAAAAGTGCTTAAATTTTCTTTCTTTTATAATTTATATAGAGGAATATTGTTTTCTTATAATGTTGTATAAAAATTTAAATGGTTGAAATTTAAAAGGAATTGTATTTTCTGTTTTCTCTTTTGTCTATAACCTCAAATTGCATTAGATTAAAGCTCAATAAAATTTTGTTGAAGATTTGATTGAATATATATTAGGAATTCTAAACTCTAACAGTTCTATATTGGATAAATTATATTAATGAAGATCAGATTCTGGTATTACCCTATATGAAATCTTGAACCAAATATTAAGGAAGTTATATTTCTAATATATAAACTACTTTAAAGTTTTTTAACACAGTAAGAAGGAACTAATATATCTGTTGTATCATTATGTATCAAAAAATATGACAAAATAAAAAAAAAGTTTTATTATTTTTTTAAAAAATCAAAAAAATCAAAAAATCAAAAAAATCAAAAAAATCATAGATTTTTTGATTTTTTTTAAAAAAATCAAAAAAATCACCAACCCTGAACTCTACCAATACTTCAAAGAAGCGAAGACCCATTACTTTGGTGGAAAAAGACACGGGAGACTTTACCAATATTGAGCAATTTGGCTTCAAAATATCTAAGCGCACCACCATCATCTGTTGAGAGTGAAAGACTTTTTAGTACTATGACCCTACAAGGAAAAGGCTGTGTTCTGAAAATGGGGAAACTCTTATGTTTCTGCATTATAACTTAAGAGTATTGAACTTTAAATACTGATGAGCTTGAGAGCTGAGATAGAAGACAACATGAATTGAAGAGGCAACAGTATAAACAGAAAACATGGAAAACTGCCAAAATTTAGTAGTATTTTTATGCAATTTGTATGTATGTATTTGTAGTATTTGTATTAATAATGAGTCAATTGTAATATGCTAATGTTTCATAATTTATGAATGATTTCTTAAGTAAAAAAAAAAAAAAAAAAAAGGCAAAAGCCATAATAGCAGCCAGGCACAAAATGACAAACAATTTGGGAATTATATTGGTATTGTTATTTGTTACTGTGTCGAAGCTATCTGATGATTAACTTGGCAGTTATAAAATAGTCTTGTAAAGGTTGGTTTGTTCTGGTAAAGGATTTAAGCAATCGGCCGATTAATCATGTGAATAGCCGATTACCGATTAATCGGTAATATGGCCGATTAATCGGTGCATCCTTAATATATATATATATATATATATATATATATATATATATATATATATATATATATATATATATATATATATATATATATATATATATATATATATATTATATATATGTTCCAGGCAAAGCCAATTTGACCCTTACAGGAAGGAAAGCAACTCTAGATGACCAAAGTAAAGAAACATTTAGAGAATGTGGTATTTCACCTGTTATTGGGGTAAATAGTACACACTGATGACGAGTTGTCTTTTTCATATATATATATATATATATATATATATATATATATATATATATATATATATATATATATATATATATATATATATATATATATTATATATTATATACACACATCACCACCACTCACGGGCAAAGCCCTATTCAAGGAGGGGGTGTTAAAAGAATAAAAATGAAAGTAAATAGAGTACAAAATCCAGAAAATAAAAACCACCCCTACAGTACCCACCTAACGCAAATTTCTCAGGTGGGCGCAGACGCGGGCTTTAAAGAAATTGAGATTGAATGCAGAGGGAAATACAGAAGATGGAAGAGAGTTCCACAAGACAGAGGTGGCAGGAAAGAAAGAGGCACCACAGCGGACAAGCCTGGAGTTGCCTATGTCCACGCAAAATTGATGCGCGGACATTGCACCCCTTGTGCTGCGAGGACGCCGTAAAGGTGGAGGTACACGGGTGGATAGTTCCCTCGAGCATTTGCCACTGTAGTACCTATAGAAAAGTGACAAGGCACCAACATCACGTCGCAAAGATAAAGAATCAAGAGAATTAGAAAGAGCGGGACAGTTTATAAGTCTTTTAGCCTTTGACTCAACCCTATCCAAAAGACGGGTGAAACCTGAGCCACCTCAGATATGAGAGCAATACTCCATACAAGGGCGGATGAGACCCTTGTATAATTGGAGTAACTGCGAGGAAGAAAAAAATTCTCGCAGTCTAAACAGAACTCCCAGCTTCTTTGAGGCCGCCCTAGCAACCATTGTGATATGAGGTTTCCAAGACATTTTTTTGTTTATGTGAAGGCCAAGGATGTTTATATTGTCAGCAGGAGAGACGGGAGAACCATCGAAAGAAATAGAAAAGTTAGGAGGTGTCTTTGAGAGAGAGATTTCTAGAAGTTGAGTTTTAAAAGAGTTGAATTTCACAAGGTTGAGACGACCCCACTGGGAAATTCTATCCAGATCAGCAAGAATGGAATCGGAAAGATGTATACGAGAAGCAACTCTAGATGCAAAGGAAGGAGCAGATTTGAAATGAGTAGAAGAATGGTGGGTTGAGTCATCGGCATATGAATGTATGGGGTTAGATGAACAGCTGAGAAGATCATTAATTAAAAGTAAGAATAGAGTAGGAGACAAGACAGAACCCTGAGGAACACCACTATTGACAGGAAAGGAAGAAGAAGTCGCTCCATCAACAACAGCCGAAATGGAACGATTAGAAAGAAAACTAGACATAAGTAAGCAAAGAGAAGGAGGAAACCCAAAGGAGGGGAGCTTGGAAAGCAGTGACGCATGCCATACCCGGTCAAACGCCTTAGATATGTCAAGCGCCACCACGCAAGTCTCCCCATGGTCCCTAAGGGCAGAAGACCATAGATCTATGAGATAGGAAAGTATATCACCAGTAGACCTCGAACGACGAAAGCCATACCGATGATCAGAAAGAAGGGAATGAGATTCCAGATGATCTAAGAAGTGAGAGTTAAGAAGGGTTTCGAAGATCTTAGACAGAATACAAGTGAGAGCTATAAGGCGATAGTTGGAAGGATCAGAGCGGCTACCTTTCTTCGGAATAGGTTGAACTATTGCGCGCTTCCAACACTGAGGGAAAGTACTAGTATTGAGGCATAGAGAGAAAAGTTGAACAAGGGACGAAGCCAGCTCAGAGGCACACTCCCTTAAAACTCGGGGAGGAATGCCATCCGGGCCGCTTGCCTTCCTAACGTTCATAGACTTCAGAAGCCCATGCACCTGGTCAAATGAAATCACAGGCAAAGGCATGGGACCTCTGAGAGGAGGAGAAGAAGTAGGAGGAGGATTGCCGGAGTCGTCCAGGGTAGAATTAGAGGAGAATAGGAGGCCGAAGAGATTAGCCTTTTCAGTTGGAGTGTTAGCAACAGAACCATCAGAGCGAATAAGAGGAGGAAAGGAAGATTTACAGAAATTGTTGGAGATGTTTTTGGCAAAAGGCCAGAAAAATTTTTCAGTAGGAGAATTTAGGAACTCAGCACACCTTCGTTTGGTGAAAGTCTGCTTTGCTCGTCGAAGAATATCCCTGCAACGATTCCGATCTGAATGAAAATTAGCTAGAGTGATAGGAGAAGGAGAATTTTTCCACTGTCGATACGCAATGTCTCTAGCCTGAATGGCACGAGAACAAGCACGATCGAACCATGGATTTTGAGGAGAGAAGGATTTAGTTGAAGAAGGAATGAACCTGCTCATCCCATTAACGATTACGGCCCCCACTTTTTCGGCAGAAACCGAAGCGTCTATATATATATATATATATATATATATATATATATATATATATATATATATATATATATATATATATATATATATATATATATATATATATATATATATATATATATATATAATTTTTTTACAGATCACCACCACTCACAGGCAGAGGCGTTTTTTAAGAAGGAGGCACATACGAATGGAAGAAAACTTACTCAAACTCGAACTTAACGCAAATCTCTCAGGTGGGCACAGACGGAAGCCTTGAAGAGTGGAAGATTAAATACAGGAGAAAAAATAGATGATGGTAGAGTTCCACAAAACAATGGGCTAGCCTGGGATTTCTAGCATTTACCCAAAACTCGTGCGAAAGCAGGGCACTCCTTGTGCAACGAGGATGACGCAACGGTGGAGGAATGCGAGAGGCCAATTCCCTCGAGCACCTGCCATTGTAGTACTTATTGAAAAGAGATAGTGCGCCAAAGTCACGTCGCAGAGATAGGGGGTCAAATGAAATTGAAAGTAGGGGACAGTCTATTAATCTTTTAGCTTTAGACTAACCCTATCCAGAAGTGGAGGAGCCGGAACTCCCCCAAATGAAAACAGTACCCCATACAATGGCGAATAAGACCCTTATATAATTGGAGTAAATAATTCTTGCAACCTGAATAATATTCCCAGCTTCTTAAAGGCCGTTTTATCAACCATTGTGATACGTGGTTCCCAAGACAATCCCAGGAACGAAAGGGGAAAGACCAAGAATATTAATTGTATTTACAGGTGAGACGGGAGAGCTATCGAAGAGGATAGGAAAGTTAGGAGGTGTTTTTGAGAAGGAGATGTGAAGTTGAGTTTTTAAAGAGTTGAATTTCACAAGGTTGCTATAACTCCACCAAGAAAATCCCATCCGGATCGACAAAAACAGAATCGGAAAATTGAAGACGAGAAGCAAAAGAGAGATCAAATTTGAAATGAGTAGAAGAATGTAGAGTTGAGTCATCAAAATAAGAATGAACAGAGTTAGAAGTGCAATTGAGAACATCGTTGATGAAAGCTAAAAACAGAACCCTGAGGAACATCACAGTTGATAAGAAGAAAAGTCCGCTCCATCTACAGGTGCCGAAATGGAACGATCTGGGAGAAAACTAGACAAGAGTAAGCAAAGAGAAGGAGGAAACCCAAAAGAAGGGAGCTTGGAGAGCAGCGATGCAAGCCATACCCGGTCAAAAGTCTTGGATATGTCAAACGCCACCACACAAGACTCCCTGAAATCCCTAAGGGCAGAAGATCATAGATCAGTAGGATAGGAAAGTATGTCACCAATTGACCTCGAGCGTCGAAAGCCATACTGGTGGTCTGAGAGAAGAGAATGAGACTCCAAATGATCCAGGAAATGAGAGTTGAGGAGAGTTTCAAAAATTTTAGACAGAACACAAGTGAGAGATATAGGTTCGATGGTTAGAAGGGTCAGGACGGTTACCTTTTTTCGGGAACATCTGAACAAATGCGCGCTTAAAGCATTGAGGACAGGCGTCAAATCGGAAGCACACTCCCTCAGAACATGGGGGGGAATGCCACCAGGGCTACTGGCCTTCTTGACGTTCATAGATTTCAGGGTCCCATGCACCGCATCATGAGTAATTACAGGTAGAGACATGGGATACCTGAGAGAAGGACGGATGCCAGAATCGAGCAGGGTGGAATTAGATGAAAAAAGGAGGCCGAAGAGATTAGCCTTTTCAGAAGGAGTATTAGCTACAGAACCATCAGAGCGAGTAAGAGGAGGAAAGGCAAATTTAAAGAAGTTATTAGAGATATTTTCGACGAGACCAAAAATTTTTACCAGTAGGAGAGGCATGGAGGTCAGCGTACTTGCTTTTTGTGAAAATACACTTAATCCGTCGAAGAACATCCCTGCAACAATTCCGAGCTGAATGAAAATTAGCAAGAGTGATAGGAGAAGGAGAGTTTTTTTTCATTCACAATAAGCATTCTCTCTCTCCCGAACTACAAGAGAACAATTGCCTTCGAACCATGAATTTTGAGGAGAAAAAGATTTAGTTGATAATGGAATGAATCTCTTCATCCCATCAAAGATCAAGGTCCAAAACTTGTCCATCTGCCCATCCCGTCAAGGATTACGGCCCCTACCTTTTCAACAGAGACAGAAGCGTTCCCCGAGACAAAGCAAGATTCACTCCAATGGTAGTTAGCAAAGAAGCGACGCATTGCCCCCCAATTAGTCTGATTAAAGTGCTAGAAAGTTCGTTTAGGGTTATTTTGGAGCTGTCGGAGAGAAAGCATTATAACTAAGGGTTATAAAATTATGGTCTGACTTACCAATTGGATGGAAAATGGTGTATTTATATCTAGAAGTAGAAGTGGTGAAGCATAAATCAAGCGTGTTCGAAAACTGGTTAGGATGATCTAGAATGTGTGTAAGATCCCTAATCAACTGCTCCAGATCGCTGAGGAGCTGAATGATATGGCCTCCTTCCCACCGAATATAAATATATTCATAATAGATTCGGAGAATTCTGACTGAATTGCCATAGACTTAAATTGCCTCCTTCTACCGAGTGTTGAAAATCATCGAAAGATAGATTCAGGCTTCCTCCACAAAGGTTACTGTTTACTATCTGTCATTTTGAGGCCTTGACAGTCTTATAAGATAGACTACCAAATATATATGAAAATATTTATTCCATTAAGAAAAGCTAATTTTTAAATTGATTATAATTATTAAAAGTAGTTACAAAATTACTTTAAAATTAGCAATTAAGATCAAGAATGTTGGTCCTTACAATGTTCAAAATCTAGGATAAACTTGATTGTCTTCAACTGGGCCTCCCTCCTTCAGGTTTAAGAGGTTAAAAGTAAATGACATAATTTGAGAAAACAGTAAAAAAACAGTTCTTTATGTATGAGATTTGCAACAAGGAAATTAAAAGTGTAATTATAGAACCACTAAATCAAAATTTATTACACAAAATTAGTGATTTGCTTTATCTTATATCTAGAAAGGAAAGAAGACGAGAGACAAGATACTAAACCTCTAATTCAAGACTAGAACATCCCAATACCAACATATAACTACAAAATTTAGAAATTCCATAAAGAAAAAATAAAAGCAAATTATTTCTACAGTAAAATATACATAAGAATTTAAACTGTACATGGCATACTTAAAAACTTTTATCATAACTAACAAAATACATCATTCCTCAAAATATAAATTCACAAAACTTTATTCAGGAAATGGTAGTACATTTACAGGTTTAAAGTTTAAAAGTAGGTCCTATACTAGAAATATTGCAAATAACAATAACAGAGAGGTTACTTATGATAACTACGATAATGCTAGTAGTAATAATAGCAGTGATGATATTTACTTCAAAAATAATAATAGTAATAATAATAGTAATTAGGGGGAGGACGTAGCGCCGTCCGAAGCGATGAAAGTACCCCCCACTGGGCATAACCCACAGAGTGATAGGATGGGCTAGACCATTCCGCCCTATTGTTCGTTCCTTTTCGCATTTCACCTTCTCAGAGGGTCTCTAGTGTACCTTCACCTCATACTGGAGTGTCTATGCTCCCACTACCTATCCACCCCATTTCTTCACATGTTCCCACACATTTACAACGCTTACTCTTTCATTACATTTATAAAACAATAAATGGCGAAAATCAGAGATGCTTCGAGGGGCGGGATCCAAAGA
This sequence comes from Armadillidium nasatum, assembly GCA_009176605.1. Taxonomy (NCBI): domain Eukaryota; kingdom Metazoa; phylum Arthropoda; class Malacostraca; order Isopoda; family Armadillidiidae; genus Armadillidium; species Armadillidium nasatum. The sequence goes on along the minus strand of SEYY01003128.1, from coordinate 17,092 downwards.
ACGCCCCTCAACCTCCACCCCTCACCCCATCATCACTTCGGAGTTGGCGGCCTCCGATGATGGGATGGTGCCGCCATGACCCGGCGTCCGGCTTTGCCCTGGTCTTCTTTTTTTCATTAATTTCTGCAACATTCGCGGTGTTTTTTCTAATTTCCCCTTTGTCGAACACAATCTCTCTTCTAAACCTCATCTCTTGTTTCTAACCGAAACTCAATTGCTTGAGTGTGCTGACAGCAAACCTTATTCTGTTACCTCCTACTGTCTCTATCTTCAATTTTCAGCCAAAGGCGGTTGTTGCGCATGTGTGCGCAACGATGATATTTGCTCTTGTGTCTCTAATTTGCAGTCTCCTGAATTCTCTACTTTACGGCTTAAGCTCTCTTGCAATTCTACTACTAAATTTATTTGTTCTGTTTATTTATCTCCTAATTCTACTGACTAATCAAAATTCTTCGACTATTTAAACTCCAAAATAGAACACATTCTTTCTTCTTTTCCTTTCTCCGAAATCATCGTTTTAGGTGATTTCAATGTTCACCACCCCCAATGGCTTTCATCTAGTTTTCATGATCTAGCCGGTGAACTCACCTACAACTTTTCTATCCAGAACAAACTTGAGCAGTTGGTGCAACTCCCTACCCGTATCTCTGACCATCTTACGCCTTCCCAGTTGCTTGCTCTGTATAGGGGTGTTGTTCTCCCCAGTACGCCTCTCACATCTGGGGTAGTTCCACACATACAGCTATTCTCGAAAAGGTGGAGTCTAGGGCTTTTCGTCTCATTAATTCTCCTGCTCTTACTAACTCTCTCCAGTCTCTTTCTTCCAGTCGAATTGTTGCATTCTTTTCTCTATACTATCGCTATTACAACGGACATTGCTCTTCTGAACTCTCACGTCGCATACCTCCTCTATTGATAAGGGCTCGTGCGACACGACTTTCTACACAGTCTCATCCTTTCTCTGTTCAACTCTCCGACCTCAGACTTAACAGCTATGATCACTCATACATGTACTCTACTGGTAAAGTCTGGAACACACTCCCTTTATCTGTTTTCCCAACTTCCTTTGACTTGCACACTTTTAAACGCCGTGTATCGGGTCACGTTGGCTTTTAGCGACCAGATTCCGAATGTTCCCTAACTCTGGTGGAATTTGGTAGGCCTCCGGCCTTTGCCCACCAGAGGAGACAAAAAAAATTAAAAATAATAATTATATTTATAATAAAATATTCAATAATAATAATAATAGCAATGATAAAACAATGGCAGTAACAATGATAGATAATAATAATCGTATTAATAATTGCAATAATGTAAATAATAATAATAGTGGATGTTGTAGAATACCCGATTTTGACAATAATAATACAATAATCATAATAATAAAAATACTAATAATTAAAATAAGTATAGTAATAATAATAATAAAAATAATAATAGTAATAACAATTGTAATAGTAATAATAATGATAATACTAATACTACTACTACTAATAATAATAATAATAATAATAGATCAATACGAAATTATGTACATTTTTTTAATTTTGTGAGGCTCATGATTTTGTTGATCTTTCATTTTTTAGAGATTATTATATATTATGGTAGAGGTGTAGCTCACTGTTTGTCGTGATTTAAAGAGTCTGAAGAAAGGGCTTTTTTGGGGTGGTGTTATTTCTTAAGATTATTCCTCTCTAAGTTTGATTTTTTTGATGGTTTGTTTTTACAAAATTACTTCCTCATTTTAACAAAATCTTAAACTTTCGTAAACTATAAATAAACAAGATTTACTATTACATAATTAATAAAATGATGAATTGCTACCCCATTTAACACTAGAAATCTGATTCAATAATTTTCTAGTATTTACAAAGTGACTATACAAGACTAAATAATTACATAAAAGCACAAATAAAAAGATTGTTTTTTGTTTGATCAACTAAACAATCAAAGAATTTAAAAACTTTTTCTTAACAATTAAACTTACAATGTTATTATTTGTTAGTTTAAAAAAAAAAAATGATAGTTAATATTTTTCATTTCCCCCAAGGGATAAGTTTCAACAAAGGTTGTGTAGTGGGTTTAACATTTGGAAGAGACTATGACAATAAGGAAATATATAATTATATATATATAATTCTGAAGTCATACACTTCTTTGAAATACTAGACAATCTATTTTAAATAATGAACCAAAAAAGCAACTGAGCCTCAAACTCATCTGAAGGTGTTATTATATTGTATTAATCCACGTCATTCGAAGACACTTCATCATCATCACTTAAATCTTCAGATTATTTTCTAGGTTCAAATTACATTCAAATAAATAAGAATTTAGGTTATTAATAAACAAATATATTTATGTACAAAAATTGGAAAGATTACTTAATTTCACACAGGAATAGTAGTGTTGAAATTCAAGTAACCTTTAATACCTTGTGGATACAATAAACAGGGTTTTCTGGGTTTAAACCATCTAAAAACCAATGTTTTTTTTTTTGTTTTTTTCTTGTTTAACATAAGTAAAATGAAAAGTAGCTTAAAGCAAAATATATATACCTTTTACATTGATTATATACATATGTTCAATATTTTCAAAACAAGATGAATGAGAAACAACGTGCATTTTCTTTTAGTTACAAAATAAAAGTAAACTGACTATTCAAAAATATAGTTGCTTATTGCCTGTAAGTTAAATTAAAAGGCAAAAAATATATAAAAATGTAAAAAACCTTTCCCTGCACTCTACTTAATCTCTTTAAATTTGCCATTCAAAAATTCTGCTGCTCGATTATATACCTCGAAGAACGTTCTCGAACATCAAAGAACTTCTCAAACCAAGAACTAAACATTATATATACATAAAAATAAACCTTAATTTGTATTTTTTTTTAGAAGAGGTGCAAGAATGGCTCATCAATTAAAATTGAATTGTCGTTTTATGAATGCATAATAAATATAAATATTTCACCTCAAAAACGTTATGAATATATAAATGATGTAAATACTAAATAAATAAAGAAGCTGCTAAACAATCACATTTAAAGTTTTAAAAAAAATAATTTATTTTACATTTTTTTAAAATGTTTTTTTCCACCCTGGATACAACTGGTTTTAATGATTTTTTTTCTTTCAAATTTATTTTACTAATTTTTTTTGCGTAAAACTATAATGAACTTATTAAAGTATAAAAAAATTACTATTATAGTTCAAACAAAATTTCTAGAAAAGAAATATAAAATTTGTATAAAACACTAAAATTCAAAATAATGTTTGCATTTGTATACTGGAAAACAAAGAATCATATGTTCGCAATTCACAGTGGAAAGTTTATTTGAAATGTAAAGTCAAAAATGACTTGAAAATATCATTTAAAAAATCCTTTCCAAAATCTAACCCACGACTCTGTCCATTGAAAAAAGCTGAATCAGATTTTGCCCTAATATTCCGAGTCCATAACTTTGGTCTGAATACCTTCGTTTTTCTTTCTTTTAAACCACAGAAAATTAAAACCAAAAAAATTTCCATAGTGACTGAATCCATTATGTTTTACCCTACATTTACTGCTTCACTTATAAAGGCATTCATTTCATTTAAACTTTCATCTATAAGGACACTGAGATCATCTGAATGATTAAAATTTACATAGGCACTCCCCTCATCTGAATTATTTTCATTTACATAGGCACTCCCCTCTTCTGAATGATTAAAATTTACATAGGCACTCCCCTCTTCTGAATGATTAAAATTTACATAGGCACTCCCCTCTTCTGAATTATTTTCATTTATATAGGCACTCCCCTCATCTGAACGATTTTTATTTACATAGGCACTCCCCTCATCTGAAAACTTCTTTTTTAAATGAGTCAACATATGCACTTTCAGATTATCTTTACGCTTAGAAGCAAAACTACATTTAGAACATGGAAATTTGCGTTCATCGGAATGAGTCCGAAGGTGAGTAAGATAGTTGCTTCTATGGTTACTTTCATATTTGCATTGGGAGCATTTCAACATCTTGGTTTTGGAATGCATGTTAATCATATGTAGCTTCAGATTATAATTGCATTCGTAACTACATTCTGGACATTTGTATAGTTTGGTTTTGGTGTGTTTCAAAGAATGTTGTTTCAAAACATGTTTATAAATACACTTAAAATCACATTGAGAACAAGAGTAAGAAAACTGACCAGTGTGCTTAGCCTTATGTGCTTTAAAATTTTTCTTATATTTAGTAGAAAAATCACACTGTGAACATTTGTATTGTCTTTCACTGGAATGCAGTTTTAAGTGTTCAATCATTCTAGCTTTATTATTACAACCGTAACCACATTCACCACACAAGAATTGTTTTATCTGACTATGATTAAGAATGTGTTCTTTCAAACTAGCTGACGATGGGGTAGAATAATCGCATTCTGAACATCTGTAAGTTTTAATTTCCATATGAGTTTCAAGATGATTCTTCATATTGCCCTTGTGATTCGTCTTATAATCGCATTGAGGGCAATTAAATACTCTAATATTGGTGTGGTTCAAAAGATGAACTTTTAACTTTTCAATAAAATTAGTTCTATAACAACATTTAGAGCAAGAATATAACTTTGTTGGTAAATGAGACTTAAGATGTTCTTTAAATTTATCTTTACTGTGATGTGAGTAACTACATTCGGTGCACCTTCGAAGCTTTGCGTGAAGTTGAGAATGGAGAGTTAAATGCTTCTCTTTTTTAGTCTCAAAATCACATACTGAACATGTAAAAATTCTATCACTGTTAGGTTCACAAGAATGCAAATTTAATCCAGCAATATCAGAGCATTCATAAGAACATTTTGAACATTTAAAGATTTTATCACTTTTGAATTCACAACAATGTAAGTTTAATATGCCATTTTCATAGCTTTCATAAGAACATTTTGAACATTTAAATGTAGAATGAGTTTGTAAATGAGAATCAAGATCACTTTGGTTAGTACCTTCAAAACTGCACTGAGAACAAATAAACTTTTCTTCAGTGGAATGAGAAGACAAATGTTCCGAAAGTTGCACTTCATCACTGCATTCGAAACTGCACTGAGAACATTTATGCAATTTTGTTTCTGAATCCAAATTTATATCTTGGTTTACTTCGTTCTCATCATTACAAATCATTGATATTATATCGGAGAAAGAATAATCCTTCAAGTTGTCCAAATGAGTTGTAATATCAAAACAATCCGATTTTTCGTCATTATGATCTAATAGGTGAGACACAAAACTAGGATAAGAGTCTGCTTTAAAATCACATTTATCGCATGTATAGTCTCTTATCTTTTGGGAATGGGTAATAAAGCTACCTAAGGTTCTCTTTCTTTTTGGCATCTCATCCATTAACTCAATGTCAGAGTCCTCATGTTCCGGGTCATATTCCATGTACTCTTCATCCGATGATTCCTCTTCAATGTACTCTTCATCCGATGATTCCTCTGCAATAGTTTTGTTGGACGGTCTTGATCTTTTCCTGAAGGAGTAAGGAACAGATTCATTTTCACTAGTGGAATCATCTAAGTGAGTTACGAGATGATCTTTGAATGTTTCTGTAACAGTGCTTTCAAACATGCATTCTGGGCATTTTTGTACTTCAGAATGAATTTGAGAATGAAATTCTAAATACTTTGGATTTTCAGTTTCAAAGCTGCATTCTGGGCATTTTAAAGGTTCTGTAGACGGAACAGAAGCATTTTCATCCAATGGTTTTATTTTATTGAAAATTAAAAGCATTATCTCTGATAATGACAAAGAACAATAATTTGTGTTTTTCGATTGATCAACACAATTTTTGTTGGAATTTAATTCAGCTTTCTTTGGGCAACGATTAAGGATTATGACTTACTAAAGATCTTTTGTAATTTGATTCAAAATCACAATCATCACATTTGAATAATTTAATATTTTTATGCTTTGCACAATGGGCATCAAATGAAGTTTTATATTCTGGTTTCGTAAGAACAATCACAACATTTGAACATTTTTTGTTTTTCTATATTCTTATGTTTCAAGTGACCAATAAGATGATCTTTGAATGTTTCTGTATCCTTACCTTCAAAATTGCATTCTGTGCATTTTTTAACTTCAAGATGGATTTGTGAATGAAAATTAAAGATTTTTGGATTTCCTGTTTCAAATGGACACTCCAAACACTTCAAAACTTCTGTAGTGGTTTCATCAAAAGTATTATGATCCAATGACTTGTCTTGAATGCAAATCAAATTAATTATGTCAGATAAGGATAAAGAGTGATAATCCACACTCTCATCAATAGCTTTGTTGAAACATTCACTAAGACTGTTTCCTTGATTCCCTAAGCACTTCAACTTGTGATTTCTTAAAGAACGTTTGTAATTTGTTTTAAAATCACAATGTTCGCATTGAAATAGTTTTTTATTACCATGACCTAAACGATGAGCAACAAAATCTTCATTCTTGCTTGTTGCATAAGAACAATCTTGGCATTTGAACTTTTTCTTTCTACGAGGTTGGTCATCCTCCGATAAATCCTCAATTTTAATATCTGACATTTCACTATGCCATTCATCAGATGAGTCATCTACAACAGTTATGTTGGACTGTCCGGATCTTTTCCTGAAGGAGTAAGGAACAGATTTACTTTTACTAGTGGACTCATCTAAGTGAGTTATGAGATGATCTCTGAATGTGTCTGTATCAATACTTTCATACCCGCATTCTGGGCATTTTTGTACTTCAGAATGAATTTGTGAATGAAATTCAAAATACTTTTGATTTTCAGTTTCAAAGCTGCACTCAGAGCATTTTAAAGGTTCTGCAGAGGATGGAACAGAAGCATTTTCATCCAATGATTTTCTTTTATTGAAAATTAAAAGCATTATCTCTAATAAAGATAAAGAAGAAAATTCTGTGTTTTTTGACTCATTAACAACACACTTTTTTCTAGAATTTAATTTAGCTTTCATTGGGCAATGATTAAGGTTATGACGTATTAAACCCTTTCTATAATTTGATTCAAAATCACAATCATCACATTTGAATAATTTAATATTTTTATGCTTTGCACAGTGGGCATCATATGATGCTTTATATTTGGTTTCGTATGAACAATCACAACATTTGAAACATTTTTTGTTCTTTTATATTCTTATGTTTCAAGTGACCTATTAGATGATCTTTGAATGTCTCTGTATCCTTACTTTCAAATTTGCATTCTGTGCATTTTTTAACTTCAACATGTATTTGTGAATGAAGATTGAAGATTTTTGGATTTCCCGTTTCAAATGGACACTCCAAACATGTCAAAACTTCTTTAGTGGTTTCATCAAAAGTATTATGATCCAATGACTTGTTTTGAGTGCAAATCAAATTAATTATCTCAGATAAGGATAAAGAGTGATGATCCACATTGTCATCAACAGCTTTATTAAAACAATCACTAAGACTGTTTCCTTGATTCCTTAAGCACTTCAACTTGTGATTTCTTAAAGAACGTTTGTAATTTGTATTAAAATCACAATGTTCGCATTGAAATAGTTTTTTATTACCATGACCTAAACGATGAGCAACAAAATCTTCATTCTTGCTTGTTGCATAAGAACAATCTTGGCATTTGAACTTTTTCTTTCTACGAGGTTGGTCATCATCCGATAATTCCTCAATTTCAATATCTGACATTTCACTATGCCATTCATCAGATGAGTCATCTACAACAGTTTTGTTGGACTGTCCGGATCTTTTCCTGAAGGAGTAAGGAGCACATTCACTCTCACTTGTGGGCTCTTCTAAGTGAATTTTTATTAGATGATTTTTGAATGTGTCTGTATCTGTGCTTTCATAGGAGCATTCATGGCACTTTTGTACTTCAGAATGAATTTGGGAATGAACTTCTAAATACTTTGGATTTTCAGTCTCAAAACTGCACTTGGAGCATTTTAAAGAATCTGTGGGAGATGGAACAGAAGCATTTTCATCCAATGAGTTTCTCTTATTGAAAATTAAAATCATTATCTCTGATAAAGATAGAGAAGAAAATTCTGTGTTTTTTGACTCATTAACAACACACTTTTTTCTTGGACTTAATTTAGCTTTCATTGGGCAATGATTAAGGTTATGACGTATCAAACCCTTTCTATAATTTGATTCAAAATCACAATCATCACATTTGAATAATTTAATATTTTTATGCTTTGCACAGTGGGCATCAAAGGATGTTTTATATTTGGTTATATAAGTACAATCATTGCATTTAAATTTAGCCTCTACATGAAAATCTTTTAGTGTTATTGAACTGGATTTGGATTCCAAATTAATATTAGAAATGACTGAATTTTTACCTTGATGACATTTGTTTTCTAATCTATCTTCCTCACTAGAGTCATTCTCTTCATTCTCAGAATCTGACACCTTATGGCTATTATTATCAGACATTTCACTTTCATCATCATCAGCAGTTAGGTCAATTACAGGACAAATGTTAGAATGCCTTGATCTTAGATTCCTTCGTGAATAAGAACCTTTTTCTTTTAAAAAATAGATGTTTTTCCTGTGTCTTAATCTCTTTTTATAATATTTTTTTAGGCACTGCTCCAAAATCTGAAAAATGAAAATAAAAATAAATTAATTATGGTTGTATTAGTATAGTGTTATCTATAACCGACAAAGTATAAAATTTATCAACATCATTTATCTAATTTTATAATGTAAATACAACCAAGATTCTGAGAGAAAAATTGTACCAAAACTTTAATGTAACATTCATTATAGTTGGAATAACTTTTTTTAAAGGTTTTTGCTTCACTGTTTGATATCTTAGTTTTCTCTCAGAAATTGAATATTACTTCAAAAACCTTAAACATTATTTATTCAAAATATTTTTTATTTTCCTGTAATTAGTTATGATTCAAAATGATAGAAATATTATAAGGATTTTAAAAATTATTGCCATAGATCCCTCCTTTTTAAGATGAATAGTATGAGTGGAATCACCTCATTTATGACGAAAGTACCTATGTGCAGGCAAACAACTTGGCATTGTGAATATTTTTAGAGGAATTCTGTAATAAGGGAAGGATCCAATCACAAAAAAAAGATTTTTTATCATTTGACCAATTGAGCTGGATTTACAATGTATATGCATATTTTAAATCAAAGAACTTTTGATTTCTGACATTTTTCTGAGTCTATAAAGGTTTAAAAGTTATTTGGGGTGCTTCAAAAAGAGAATGAATAGAAGTGGTAAACCAGTGGTCCAAATGACCCAAAAACTTCCCTGTGCATTCTCAACCCCAATTTCTACAACTTTAATTTTGGACTTTTATGATTGATATGATAGCGATTAATTATTATAGGTTAAACTTTTTTTTTTGGGGGGGGGGAAATGATAAAGAACATACCCTTCTGGAGGAGAAAAAAAATAAATAAATAAACTGCATTAAAAGTTTTTTAAAAAATTTGGCAGGTATTTAGAGGAGGGATATATCTAAAACTTTTTTTATTTAAGAAACTTTTAAAACTATTTGTTTGGTTGGAGATACAGCCTCTCAAACTGGAAATTTTGAAATTTCATAAAAAATTGGCCATTTTTGATAAGCTTTATCTTCGTAAAGAACAATTAGCATTGAATAAAGTATTTTAAGAATTTGTAGCCCTGTCCCACCTCTACAGACCCTCCAGAAATAAAAGACTTTTAATGTAAAGTTTTTTTTTTTTTTTTTTTAAATCTTTTGTCTGAAGGTTTTTTCAAAAATTGGAAAAAAAAAAAAAAGTTTTTTTTTGACACCTGGCCAAGTAAGGGCATGTTAACTTTTTTTCTGTAAAGCAGAGAACAAAACTCTGTTAGAAGCTTTTGTAGTCAATAGATTTTCAAATATACACACTAAATTTCAGATCATTCCGAAAAGTGGTTTGGCCCCAGAGTAGACGAAGTTCAGTGAAATTTCCAAAAAAAAAAAAAAAAACTTTTAAACTGTTATATTCCCGTAAAAACATTGGGAATGGAGTTTTTACTCCGGGAAAAAAGCTATCTTTACAGAATTTTCAGGAGAATCTGATAAAAATAAAATATTTTCAACATTGGATCCTTCCCAATAAGAGAAATAATATAATCCTTCCAAGAAGACCAAGAGAAAAGGAACATGAAGAAAGTATGATCTGTGCTAATGATGTTATTGTTGTGTAGACAAGAAAGATGAAAGAACAGAGTTCTCAAAGCACTAAAATAACTCTCTCCCTTTCATACAATAAACCAAGACGAGGCTTTGGAAGGGATAAATCAAGGAAAATATAAAATATTTACTAAAATCTACAAATTTTAAAATATAATGGAACTAGCAAACAATAAAATTTACTCTTATAAAATATGCCCACCCTACAAATATGCCCACCACTGCAACATTTAATATCATCTTCCAATGTCAAAACGAGATTCATACAAAACAGAATATACGCCTCTTCCCACCCTAGTCATCAATCACCGTTTTTATATTGTCCAGCTAAGGTTTAGAACACATCCTACAGCAATACTCAATATCATACTCCCACAGTCCTACTAAATAAAATTCCAACAATACTAGGGATCACATATGACACACACAAAACACACAAAGGTTACCACCACAACTCTCTTAAACAACATCGCCTATGAAGCAACAGAATAATTCGTACCCTAAAACCGTTACATGCACCAAATTCAGACTAAATAAAAAATCCTCATAACTGCACTCATACAATACAAATGATCCCTCCTCTTCAATGTCTACTTAATATGGGCTCTAGTAATGTTCCAGTTTAATTACAAATTACATGATATAGAGAGTACATAAGAAATGGTATGAAAGAACAATAATTATCTCCAAGCTACATCATTGTTGACCTCAATTCTGAAATAAAAAAATTTCCAAAGAGATCACCTAAATATGATGGCCACACAGTTATACAACAGAACCTTGGCACCAAGTCACCCATTGTATATCCTTATTTAACATACTGGTCCATAAAGCACAGTACTCACACACACCTTAGATTCATTCCACCAGTGACATCTGACACTTTCATAATAAAACATAAGTAACCTACTACTACTTAATACCAACACCCAGAAACATAATCCACAAGACACCCCACTCTCTCTGAAAACCTACTGAGAAACAATTTTTGGACTTGCCTGGCAAAACTTAGTTCCTCCCTCACAGAATACAGTTTTAAACAAGCTTCAATCCCATTCTACCTCAGGCATCTTTTTCCCCTCCAACAATTTCCTAGAACAACTAATAGTATAAAGCTCAGCCTTTCCAGCTTTAAAAAATTAATATAACTGCTATGCTTCTCACTCAAGGAAGATGAGAGGTCAAAGTAATATATTGTGAGTGTAAGTGCTCAAGCTCTATTAATGATTATTATACACAGATAGGTTGTCCGTTTAGAAGATGACCAAGAAGGAAGTATGGGGGCTTCGTAAGAATGAAGTATTCTTCGCTGGAATTATCACAGATAGGCTCTCTTTACTTTCTTTTGTATATTATAGAATAGTAGTACCTAATTCTTTTTATTTTCTCTTTGTAGGGTGAATAATATTATTTAACAAAAATTAAATATAAAATAATTAAACAAACTACATCTAAAAATAAAGAAACTGACAAATTTTTCAAATAAAAATAATTAAACAAATTTATAACAAAAGAAAACAAAAAAAAAAAAAAAAAATTATAGACTTAAAATAGTGAGTTATTCGACGTCAACGATTGAAGGATTCCAATCTTCGTTAGCTCACGTAGGTCCTTCTAAAAATTTAATTCCTTATTTTGTTTTTATTTTTAAATTTTTATTATAACATAATGAATTATCGCAAAAGGAAAATTCTTTAAATTCTTTTCTTTTTGTAGTCCCGAGTTGGGGAACTACATCGTCAGCTTTTCGTTGAACATCTTCAGTTCCATCCTACTCCGAAAGTTCTTTTTCCTCAGTTAAAACTTTATGAATTGATAAGGGGAATTTATTTAAGAAATCAACGTATTCCCTTCAGTTCCAAAATAAAGCCCTAATTTACCCTGTGTTCCCATTCCTTTTCCCAGTTCTGGCCTGTTGTTTTTAAACACTACCAATGGTCAAATTGTATAAATAAAATATCCTCAAATTTTCTTCCGGTTTTCATTTTCCCATCCAAGAAACACAAATTCTTATTGTACTGTTTGTCGTCATTTGCTCCTTTATGTGATCCCCCTTGTCCTGACAAAGAATCTGAAGACTTCAGTTCGTGACGTCTGATAGCGGTATCAACCTAACTAATCAACGTCGTCCTTACGAAAAGGAGAAGTGGACGACACAGCTCAACCAAAACAATCGGCACTCGAACCAACGCAACATTGTGAGTGTAACCGGTATCTTATATAATATTTTGTTTCTCTTAGATAGTTTATTGCTAATAGAGAAAATTTCTGGCGACCCTGCCAGGATCACTTAAAGGAGCGAGGAAATAGCGAAGGCAAGGAAAATGGCAGAAAAACTCGTGATAAACGAGGATGACTCAAAAGCAACTGTGGACCAGCTGATTGAATTTGATATGCCAGTACAATTCAACAATAATGCTGCCTCCACACCAGAACAAGAGGATGACCGACGGGATGCATCTGTCCACGATTTACAACCAGTAGATCACCACGATGTGGATAGATTACAAACTATGCTTGAGGGAGTTATTAGATACTCGCGTGACATGGAATTGAGATTCGAAGAGAGACATAAAATGATAATGGATTCATTATCAGCTCGTGCTGATCCCGTTCCAACCTACTGCCACATCACCGGAAAGGTCGGTGCGTCCTAAGGATAGGAAGCCGTCTGCAGCAGTAGTTAGTGAGGTTGAAGGAGGAACACAACAACTACCGTCGATACCTACGTATATACCTCTTCCACAACCGAGTATAAACCCCACACCAGCACCCCGTATCTCGACTAATAACATGACGGATAAACAATTCAGGGAATTCGTAGAAGAGAGTCTAGCAGTTCAGCAAGCTCATAATGCTATGGTTTCCCAAGCAATTGCGATGATGGCACAAATGTTTAACCAGCCTAAATCTAACAAGGCTGTGCCACCTGCAAAGTTTAACCCTGACACAGACCAAGATCTGAAGTTATTCTTCCGTGAATTTGAAGAATATTGTACAGTCCTGTACCCAACTCAGAAACAGGATTGGTTGAGACTCTTGGGATCCTACTTACAATCCTCATACCTAGCTCTCTACCATCAACTCCATAAGGCGGATAAGTCTTATGATGAAATCAAACAGAACTTATTAGATCTGTTCACCAACGAGGACACCGTCAGACGAGAGCGGGCAGTTCAAGACTTCATGACTGCCAAAAAGCGGAAGTGAAACCGTCAGGATCTTTGCTATCCGTTTGTTGGACCTCGCAAGGAAAGCGTACCCCACCACTTCAGCAGAAGCTTGTAAAGAACATGAAACACTGCGTCAAGTGTTTCTTGCCAGCCATGCCACTTGCTATTAACAAGGAGATCACCACATATCTCCGAAATCACGAGTGGTTGTCGGGAACCAAAGTTTCCTTTGATCAGTTAGTAAACCTAGCTGATAGGCACCTTCAGGACTTAAAGGGACACGCTCAAGTACCCATGCCTGAAGTAATAGATATTTCCCGGGTGGTGGCTGAGTCGAGACCCCAACAAAAGTTGTGGACGGATGTGGTGAAACGTTGGCAGAATAATTCTTACAAGGCACAACCGTCTCCACAACCGCCGGTCGAGAAAAGGTCGAAAAGGAAAGAACAGCGTCAAAAGTCTACGGGAAACCGCAGTCCCAAATTCGTTAGGGACAAGCCGCGTAATAATAGCGATAGTTCGAGCTCGTCGGGACGGTCGGAAGAACGTAGACAGAATAATCGTGCGCGTAAAACTTCGCAACGACAACCTAACCAGTGGTGTAGTTTTTGCGATAAAACCACGCACTCAACGGACACTTGTTATATTCTTAACAACAAGTGTTCCATCTGTAAGAAGAGTGGGCACTTGTCCTTCAAGTGTTCACAATATCAACCACGACGACAACAACAACAACGACGTCTTCCGGAAAATTGTCCCGTATGTAACCAATACGGTCATGTGGGCAAATTTTGTCCGGAATGGAAAAACCGACGCCCAAGACGAGAAAGCAATTCTCCACCAAATCAAGGAGGGACAGAAGAAACAATTCGCGCTCTTCAAGAAGATCATCAGCAGAAAATAACAATGCCACTGGTGGTTTGCCGGCGCGAAATCAACAAGAGCGTCCTTTAAACTAATTGACCCCGTGACTGAGGGGCCAGTCACGGTTGAAGGGTTAACTGCTCCTTGTAGGAGTCCCCCATTAGTAACAGAGTTAACCTCCGATAGTTTAAAGGAGAATAAAAATAAGAGTGAAACCCTACTTCTACAATTTTCGAAATGCGAGACCCAACCTTTAATGGTAGCAGTAGAAGTAGTAGACTATCCAGGAACTTGTTTCCATTCCTTAATTGATAATGGAGCAGAGATTAACTTAATAAAAGAAAGCGCTGTTTCATTAATGAATGGTATACAACGATATCCATCGGTAGTCGCAAGGGTCACAGGCGTTGGAAATGCGCGTATTCCTATACACGAGTTCGTAATCTTACGATTAAGATTCGAAACTGGGTATATTTCAACTTTGGAAGAATTTTACATACTTCCAGATTCCGCTATGGATAACTCCATGGTCATTGGAGTTACGCTTCTACGAGCAAATAACTTATTACCCGATATGTCAACGTATCAACTTTTCCAGAGAACCGGAAATGACTTCGTGGTAATAGCAACAGACCCAACGAAATCAACTTATCGGGAGGTCATTAACGCAAGGAATGTGGAAATTCCCGCTAACCACTTTAAGATCGTAGATGCCGAAATGGCATGTCGAGGAACCAACTTTCCTACTTCGACAATGTTAGTGGAACCACCAGAAAAAGTAGAAGTGGAAATCGTAACCGGATTGGTTAATAGCGAAGAACCGTTTCGAATTGCTATCTGCAATAAGAAAGACACCTCAAGGTTTATACCAAGAGGACAAGTGTTAGGAATCGCAACAGAATTACCAGAGAATAACGTAGAGGTTTCTATAAATAGGCATCAACTTGATTCAACACAACAATCAAGCATCGATTATTGGACTCGCGACAAGATCATTGAAGAGTTCAAGATTAACGAGGTTAACGTTAGTCAAGAGCAGAAAGAACAACTGATCAACCTTCTTCTTCAATATCCTACCGTTTTAAGTATGGATGATGAAGACGTTGGATTAGCAACTAACATCCAACATGAAATTGAATTGGACACCAACATCCCAATTCATGTACCAGTTCGAAGGTTTCAAGGACCTTTAGCTCAAGAAATCCAAGAACAGTGTGAAGAGTTGGAGATAGGGAATATCATCAGACCCAGTTACTCTCCATATTCTGCTCCAATAGTACCAGTACGTAAGCCTGACGGTAAACTACGGCTTTGTATTGACTACCGTGCCCTAAACAAGCACACAAAAGCGGATGCCTTCCCTTTGCCAAACTTGATTGACTCTATTTATAACATGAGTGGAGCCAAATTGTTTACTACTATAGATTTGGTAAGGGGGTATTATCAAATCGAGATGGCCGAAGAGTCAATAGAGAAAACGGCATTCTCAACGCCGTTGGCTCACTACGAGTTCCTTAGGATGCCTTTCGGGGTAAAAGGAGGACCAGCAACCTTCCAAAGAGGTATGATGCTCGCCTTAGCAGGAATACCTTGGTCAGAAGTAATGGTATATCTCGACGATTTGATAATCCGATCAGAGACCTTTGACCAACATTTGAGCTCAATTGCGAAAGTGTTGGGCGCGTTACAAGCAAATGGTTTTAAGTTGAAGCCAGGAAAGACTAAATTATGTCGTGAAAGTGTTCAATTTTTAGGACACTTAATTGATCCAGAAGGGATACAACCGATTGATAAAAATTTGAGTGGAGTACTTAACTTTCCACAACCTACAACAATAAAACAATTACGGTCTTTCTTGGGTATGGTGAATTTCTATTTAAACACGTTGACTGCCAGAAAATGGGGCTGAGCCCATTTTTATTTTTTTTTTATTTTTTAACCGATTGAGCTGAAATTTTCAGTATATATAGCTTTTTTCCCGACGAAAATAGTCCATTTCTAACGTTTTTACGAGTGATTAACCGTTTAGAAGTTATTTGGGGTCAAAAGTTAAAAAAAAAAAAAATAGTGGGGTCAAACCACTGGTCCACATGCCCTGAAATTTTAACTGAACAATCTTAGCCCCAATTTATGGATGCTGTACAAAGAGATTTTTGATATCACGTCTAGAAAAAAGTAATAGACACTCAAATTTTTTTTTGAAAAAAATTATACCTTTCCGGAGAAAAAAATTATTTAAAAAAAAATGCCTCGAACAATTTTTTTTATTTTTATATATTGTTTAGAAGAGGGATAGGTCTATAACTTACGTTTATAACATTATAAAATAATATTTGTTTGAAGAAAGATATAGTTTCTCAAACGTTTAAAATTTTTGAAAATTGGCACAAAAATGGACCTCATTTGAATAGCTATATCTCAAAAATACCGAATCAAATCGAATAATATATTGAAAAGAATTTTTAGCCCTATCAATTCTCTATAAACTCACAAAAATTGAACTATCTAATCATTGTAGTTTTTTTTTTAAAAATATTTTTTTTTAAAAAGTTGGAAATTTTTTTTTTAACAATTTTTGACTTTCGATAGGTGGTCAGTATTGGGGTAATAAAAATTTTTCTGTACATCTGACAGCAAAACTTTATAATAAAATTTTGTAGCCAATAGTCTTAGGAACACACACTCTAAATTTGAAACCAAAAAATTTTTTTATGTGGCCTCACCGTAGATTTAAACATTCCTAAAATTTCTGAAATAACTTCTAAACTTTAACTCCCTCGCAAAAACGTTAGGAATGGAGTTTTTTCGTCGGGAAAAAAGCTATCTATATTGAAATTTTCAGGAGAATCGGATGAAGTTTTTTTTTTTTTTTTCTTTTTTTTTT
>SEYY01003127.1:37500-38833 GCA_009176605.1 Armadillidium nasatum | reverse complement strand
AAGCTACTTTGAAGTTGAGTGTTCTGGGGCGCCTACAAAATTTCATCCCGCCATTCTAGTTCTTGTTTAAAATAGGGGTGTTTTTCTTCCATGTATGAAGTATGCCTTACATATTTGGACTGGTTCCACTCACAAAGTTCTTCCTGACAATGTAGTCTATGGCTTTTTGTCACTTGAAGTCTTTTAATCTCACTGACTCTATCTAATCTCTTTCTGTCAGACAAACTGTTCGATTACTCTTTAAATTCTATCGCTATTACGAAAGACACCTCTCTTTTGAAATTTCTAGTCGCATACTTCCTCTATTGAGAGAAAGTTTTTATTTTTCGTTAATTTCTTTTCTCAACTCTCTGATCCCAGATTTTGAGCAAGGTTCTAGAAGATTCTCAAACCTAATAGAATTTGGTAGGATTTTTCCCTTTCCTACCACAGAGGAGCCTTTTATAATATATATATATATATATATATAATATATATATTATATATATTATATATAATATGATATAAATATATATTAATATATATAATATATATATTATATATATATATATATATATATACTATATATATATATATATATATATATACTATATAATAATATATATATATTAGTTATATATAAATATATTAATATATATATATATATATATAATATATATACTTTATATATTATATATATATATATATATTATTATATATCTAAATATGTAGAAATTACTGCATTTGTCATTTCTGACCTCTTTATTATCTCTGTAATTCTTTTTTAACAATTTTTTACTCTCCGAGTTGAGAAGAGAAAGAGAAGAAATAAAAAGAAAAATTAGTTTCAAATTGGCAAAGATTGGAAGAAAAGCGGAAGATAATTCCTTTGTAATTGTATAGAATTTTTCTAACTTAATCAAGAATTCAAAAGAAACAGACAAAAATTTTTCTAAAAACTTTTGGAAAGAAACAAAGAAACAAATATAGAAACAAATAAAATAATAATAATAAAAAAAATGAAAAAACGAATGAAGTTAATATTTTTTTTTTTTTTTTTTTAAATTATAGAGAAGAAGTAACATGTGTGTCCAGTTTGTAAAGGGCTAAAAATTCATTTATTCTTTCTCTTAAAAGAAAGTTATAGAAATTGAATTCCTACGCACTACAAAATATTTGGAATTCGGAGGGCAATTTCAGCTTCATGATTTATAAATATATATATATACTATATTATATAATATGTATAAGATATATATATATATATATATATATATATTTTATATATATATATATATATATATATATTTTATATAATATATATATATATATATATATATATATATATATATAT
>SEYY01003127.1:22500-25000 GCA_009176605.1 Armadillidium nasatum | reverse complement strand
TATATATATATATATATATATATATATATATATATATATATATATATATATATATATTATATATATATATATATATATATATATATATATATATATATATATATATATATATATATATATATATATATATATATATATATATATATATATATATATATATATATATATATCAGAAAATATTTGAATTTGAATTGTATTGAATGGAATATTCTAAGAGGGGGGGCAGTCAGACGTCTAGGGCAGAGTGGTCAGGCCCCCCTTAGTTACGACTCCGTTCTTTGTATACAGTAGACCCTAGGCTATACTATTTCACCTTCTTCTTCTTCTTCTTCTTCTTCTTCTTCTTCTTCTTCTTCTTCTTCTTCTTCTTCTTCTATTCTTCCTCTTTCTCCCCTTCCTCCTCCTCCTTTTATTATGTTAAAAGTGAAATCGTTCAATAGTTTTCTATTATACTTTCATCCTCTTCTTCTATATGTCTTCTACCTT
Organism: Armadillidium nasatum; assembly: GCA_009176605.1. Taxonomy (NCBI): domain Eukaryota; kingdom Metazoa; phylum Arthropoda; class Malacostraca; order Isopoda; family Armadillidiidae; genus Armadillidium; species Armadillidium nasatum. The sequence goes on along the minus strand of SEYY01003127.1, from coordinate 24,514 downwards.
TTATTTTTCTTTCAGCTTTCAATAATCTCCGCCTAAATATTCTTTTTCCTTTTTCTTTTATTAAATCGATGACGTCATCATCGATATGCATTTCCACCGATAGATGAGATGATCGATTGCTTGTTGGTTTGAATAACGTATTACGTTATTTATGCCTATATATATATATATATATATATATATATATATATATATATATATATATATATATATATATATATATATATATATATATATATATATATATATATATATATATATATATATATATATATATATATATATATATATATATATATATATATATATATAATATATTATATATATTTGAAATGGGCTTAATATCAGTTTTCCAATAAAAGCAACAAAAAAATTGTTATATTGAATGCTTTTCTATTCTCCAATACGAAGGTAAATGTGAATATTTTTTTTTTTTAAATGTTTGCGAATGTGTATATTACATATTGACAGACATATGCCACATTTTATACTATATGCTTGTTTGGACTAAAAATTCGGTCATAAATGTGATAAAAATAAAATAGTGCCTATATTCAATTGCCTATGTTTTCATTATGCTGGAGAAAGACCCTCTCTTGCACGAATTTCTTCAATTTCTTTCTTCAACTTCCATCTTCTGAATGAGGAAAACGACTTCATTAATTTACAGAACTACAGTTGATAGCATAATTAACTATTTAAATCAATTATTGCTAAATTGCATTTCAAAACTAATAAAGTTTCAGCTTTCTCGGCATTTTAAGCTACTATTTTTATTCATCATGGAACGTCACCCAAATTTTGCAAATAACGAAAAATAAGATGCAGGAAGTTTCCCAAAGAATGCAACTCGAAAGATATGAGAATAGAATTTACTTTCAATCACATTTTCTGTCAAATCATTCATCAGGTGGCAGCGCTGTACTCAAAGAAAACGTTACGCGCTAATCTTAAAAGAATGTTCATTCCATATAGAAAGAGAGCTTCACCAGCTCTCGGAGCGAGCTGATCGCTCGCTCTGAATCTGGTGATGGCCTGAAGGACAGTTTTTTGTCTGCCTGGAGGGACGGTATATGCCCTCGTTGGTGAGGTCCGCTCTCAGAAACAAAATATAGTATACTATGATGGGATGAACACTCTTGTAAGATTAGCGCATAACGTTTCCTTTGAGTACAGTGCTGCCACCTGACGAATGATTTTGGCAGTAATGTGACTGAAAGTAAATTCTATTCTCATATCTTTCGAGTTGCGTTCTTTGGGGAAACTTCCTGCATCTTATTTTACGTGATTTGCCAAATTTCCACATAATTTAAGCATAAATAAAAAGAAAAATGTTTCAAATAAATTCTAATAGGTAAAAACAATAGCAGTTACCTGTGGCTATAAACCATTAATAAAATATGATGGTTAACTTCTAACGATTTTCCTTTTCGATTGGTGGTGGCCAGAAAGAATTAACTACTTTAAATAATATTTTGGATATGTTATAAGCATTATAACGCGTTAGTTTAATTCATAAACCTTTTGTAGATAAACCGAATATCTATTTTTCAATATTCGCGAATGAGAATGTCAATGAGAAAAGAATACTGAATATATATATATATATATATATATATATATATATATATATATATATATATATATATATATATATATATATATATTATATATATATACAAATTATTGTATTAATTAATATATTTCTCGGTTGTAATGAAAATTTATATACCAGAGGCTCTAATTTTACAAATATTAAAAAATAAAAAATAAAAATAAAAATAATAATTAAAATAAAAGAGTTTTCTGATTTTGCTCTCAGCATCCAATGATAATTTTTTTAAAAAAATAAAAAATAGATCTAATTCAAGCTCCAAGGTTATTTATAAAAACTTTTTATATAAAAAAAAAAAAAAATTATAAAACTATTTTAAAAACAATACTACTAAAAGCAATAATAACAATAATAATTATTAAAGGATTATTAGTGCCTGAAAGTCGAGTCTTCTGATAA
>SEYY01003127.1:7500-15000 GCA_009176605.1 Armadillidium nasatum | reverse complement strand
AATAATAATAATAATATAATAACAATAATAATAATAATAATAATAATAATAATAATAATAATAATAATAATAATAATAATATAATAATAATAATAATAATAATAATAATAATAATAATAATTTTTTTTTTTTTTTTTTTTTTTAAATAATAATTAAAAATAATAAAGTTATTAATTTTAGATAATAATAGTATGAATAATAAGAAATATAATAATAATAATAATAATAATAATAATAATAATAATAATAATAATAATAATAATAATAATAATAATAATAATAATAATAATAATAATAATAATAATATAACAACACTAGGGAAGTCGTGTTTTATTGAATGAAATCTGACAAATAATTCTCAAATTAGAACAATAAAAAGTAAGTCAAATGTTAATAAGTAATTTCTAAAATTTCATGAATACCAAAAAATCAAACTCCAGTTTAATTATATAACGATAGAAGTGACCCAAAGAAAGATATGATCTTTCACTTTGGCTAAAATTGTCTATTATAAGACTTTCTGCTGTATTTGTTTGTTGAAGACAAGTGTCTTTTCAAGCACCAGCAGTAATTAGCAATCATGTGGGAATCCTAACCCGTTTGGTACCGTTACTCCATAATTTTGAAATCTTCGTGGAATCCCTCCCCTTGTTCGTCCCTTACATCACCTAAACTACTTAGAAATCGGTCAAGATGGTTATTTAAAAAATATGCATTTTTACGCTTATATAGCAACGTAACTCTTTGTAGTCTCCTTAAAGTTTTTTTACGATTTCTTCTTAGTTATCTACCTATAATTATCTAAAAAAGTTTTCTGTCAAGTCCACGAATGAGAACCAGACATTTTTCACTTGTTTATTCATGACATTTAGCAAAATTACTGTCTTAATTAATGTTCTTATTTGAAGGAAGTCAAAAATTTCGGTCTTAATTTTTTTTTATAATTTATTGGTAGTTTTGAAATTCTATATATATAAAACACTCGCCTATTTTATCTAAAGCTTTTACATATTGCATAATGAGTTATAGTTAGGTATGGAGAGGAGGAAATATGATTTTATCTCTTCTCACTAGGGGTGGATTATTACTTATTTTCTCCGACAAAAAGTGAAGTTCGTGCTGGCCAGATTTGTTTGAAGCAATGTTCTGGCTTGGCTCCGCTCTCACACAAGTACAGGAAGCAGAGATATTTAATACCCTCCTTGTTATCCTAGCAGAAATTTAAAATTTTTAAGTCAGCACGCTTGATCCCCAGTATGTTTGAAAAGATTTGAAACCTTTTCTATATGTTCATAGTCTTCTTTTAATTTCTTTGAGTAACTCAATCGGTATCGAGCCGCAGTATTGACTGCCATTATGCAACAAATACACATACTTAAGACTTCTTTTAGAACTGTTTAAAAACAAACGGCAATCATTTGTATCAAAAGAATCAATCCCCATCTCTTTAACAAATCCAGAATATAGCAGCAATATACTATTTCTGTCCTAAAATATTTAAGAAATTCTCTTTTTCTGTAAAGTGAAATGCAATTGTTTGAGGTAAGAGTTTCTCTTTAATTAAGCCTTGAAGCTAATTTTTTTTTTTTTTTTTTTTTTTTTTTTTTTTTGTGCAAATTCAGATCCCCTTCAAGATCATTCAACTCGGCATCGTTAAGCTTTTGCTGATCTCTTTGACTTTCAAATACGCTGGTTTCAAAATCGGTGTCTGATGTATCAGAGTGTATAACAATATCTTCAGGAAGATCATCTAATTCCTGAATTGGCAAACCCTTAAATTTCTGAAAGGGAATCTCATTTGAATGTAGCGTAGGTCGTATCGCGGTATCCTAAATTTGGGTACTACATACAACGTTAATTTTTCTTGGTGAAGCCCAAAGTCTTGAACAAAGCAAAGGAAGCAAACGGTCTCGTGATTAGTAACCTCTCGCCACACTTTATATGGAAAAAATTGGTAAAGCGTTAACAAAAGCTACAATAAATTTTCCTTTATGAATTTTATCAAAAAGACAACACCCAAAAATTTAATTAACATTTCTATGCAATATTTGAGATTCTTATAAAAATTTCTGTAAATTCTTTGCTTATGTAAATGATCCCCATTTTATATAAATATTTATTTATAGCCTAATAGGAACGAACTTTTGTTCACGACTGTACCTAAGTTACAATTACATTTACGTAAGTTACAGCATACCAGTGATTAAATTGAGAAGTTTTATGAAATCATAACCATACCATTGGAAATCCAAATGGTATTTTTAAATCCCAAACTTTCTTTCACTGACGCAGTAGTATGGAGTCCATAATTTATCTTGGTCCCCCGTTTTATGCCAAAACATACTTGGTAAGTTTTTTTACCAAGTTAGTTTTATTTGCTCGTTCATGTGAATGTGCAACATTTTCATATATATAGCAGATATGTATATATATATATATATATATATATATATATATATATATATATATATATATATATATATATATATATATATATATATATATATATATATATATATATATATATATATATATATATATATATATATATATATATATATATATATATATATATATATATATATATATATATATATATATATATATATATATATATATATATATATATATATATATATATATATATATATATATATATATATATATATATATATATATATATATATATATATATATATATATATATATATATATATATATATATATATATATATATATATATATATATATATATATATATATATATATATATATATATATATATATATATATATATATATATATATATATATATATATATATATATATATATATATATATATATATATATATATATATATATATATATATATATATATATATATATATATATATATATATATATATATATATATATATATATATATATATATATATATATATATATATATATATATATATATATATATATATATATATATATATATATATATATATATATATATATATATATATATATATATATATATATATATATATATATATATATATATATATATATATATATATATATATATATATATATATATATATATATATATATATATAATAAATAAAACCTGGAAGTGAAGTTATGAAATATGAATATTAAAACTATATAAATGCTGATTAAAACTTGTAATTATCATTGATAATAATAATAATTATTTCAGGAGTAACAGAAAACTATATATAAAAAATTAAATGAATATAATATATATATATATATATATATATATATATATATATATATATATATATATATATATATATATATATATATATATATATATATATATATATATATATATATATATATATATATATATATATATATATATATATATATATATTAGATTATCTTTATTAATAATATTATTCATTGGTATAGATAATTTGCTACTAATTTAAAGTTATTAGTTTAAACTGAAGAACAGATTGAAGAATGGAAACATTCTCAAACCAATTAGTTCAGTTACTATAAAACAGTTGCTATGGCCATATGTATGGGTAAAATATGCAAATATGCATAACCATAAGAACTGTTTCATTTTAATTGTACTAGTTTGACGATATATATATATATATATATATATATATATATATATATATATATATATATATATATATATATATATATATATATATATATATATATATATATATATATATATATATATATATATATATATATATATATATATATATATAATATATATATATATATATATATATATATATATATATATATATATATATATATATATATATATATATATATATATATATATATATATATATATATATATATATATATATATATATATATATATATATATATATATATATATATATATATATATATATATATATATATATATATATATATATATATATATATATATATATATATATATATATATATATATATATATATATATATATATATATATATATATATATATATATATATATATATATATATATATATATATATATATATATATATATATATATATATATATATAGCCATTGCTATAAATCAATGTTTTCCAACAAGGGTCTACATGGACCCCCAAGGGACCGACAGAAACTATGAGGGGGTTCTCAATGAAAAATGTTTTTTTTCGGGGGTCCATAATATGAACTAAGGGGTCCATGATAAAATATTATAAATAAAATAACACGTAAAGCTAGAACTCAGGAAGCCCACAAGAGTAAAATGGTTATGAGCCCCTGATTTAAATTGAAAAAGGAATTTTAAATCAGATTTTGGAGGGAAAAAAATCCGTGTTAAGAGAAGAGTATTATATGATGTGTCAGAGAGATGAATAATAAAAGTTTGAGACACTTGCATAAAGGAGACTCAAACAAGCTTTTCTTGAAGGAGGACGCCTATGATGAAGATACAGTAAAAACAATGTTCCTTGTAATAGGAAAAATATACAGAAGTAATGGAAAAATTCGAAGGTCAAAAAATAAATGCAGTGAGACACTGAGAGTTGGGAGTTACTGTGTGCAAACGGGTGAAAATGGAATCTGATAGAAGACAGATTGGAAAAATAGATTTAGAAAGAAGAAAGTTTTGATATCAATCTTTTGTGCCTGATTCAATCGAAATCTTCCATAATTATACAGCGACATAACAAAAGATTTACAGAAATGTTACAGAATAGATTTATCAATAAACAGAGTTAAGATTAAGAGCATCATTGTTAATTATGAAGTCGTACTGTCTATCTGAGATAAAATGAAGAGATTTAGGTTGATTCTAAATCTTCTTGCAAAGAGTAGATTCTAGAACCTTAAATGTAAAAGAACTTAAAGCAACTTACCAGTAATTAGAAAACTGATAGTTGCTCTCTTCTTCCCACATTATTAATAAGTTTACTTCCTCCATCAGTAAAAAAAATGTTAAAATTATATATTTCGAAACTATATTATGCCATTTATGGGTGAAAGCCCAAAAACGCATGTTTTGAGTATCAACAGGAGCAATATCATCAGGACAGTAAACCTTCGAAATATGAAGCATAATAAGAGAGTATAAATCACGTATTTAGAAGAGAAAAAGCAATGTTATTTATCATTAAATTAAGAGGAAGTAGACACAACGGAATAATAATGAAATCGTTTAAAAGTAGAAGTAGAGGAAAAGCCAATAGCAAAAATTTCAACTTAGTAGAAAGTAAGACAGCTAACAATGATTTTTGCTGAAGCATGAGGAAGAAGCAAAGCTAAAATTAAAAATTTTAGAAAGAGTGTTAAAACTATTAAAAAAAAAAGCAAACATATTTCAATATGGAGGAAGTTTTAATCATCGCAGAGGGAAGATTTTTGACCGATTACGGGATAAAATACAAGTAGTATAATCTGGAATTCGTAGACAATGGTTATTAATCATCCCTTCTACGATGGCACAGTAAAGAATAGAGTTAAAGGAAAATTTATGAGTTTTAGTTGACAGGAAAGAAAATGAAATCGCCTTGGTTATGTGGTCTTCGGAATATGAATGACCTATAATAATAATATAATAATAATAATAATAATAATAATAATAATAATATAATAATAATAAATAATAATAATAATAATAATAATAATAATAATAATATAATAATATAATATAATATATATATATATATATATATATATATATATATATATATATATATATATATATAATATATATATATATATATATATGTGTGTGTGTGTGATGTGTATGTGTGTTTGTGTGTCTATGTGTGTGTCGATAGAACAGAGGATAAAGCAATGGAACGATCGTTAAAGGGCTGCTAGTATTGATAAGTGATTTACAGACGAGAAAATATTAATATTTTTCCGTAAACTGTGCAAATGAAGATTTTCTTTCCGTATTTCTAAGAATTTCACAGGTATATAATAAGACTACAGGGCTTAATATATATATATATATATATATATATATATATATATATATATATATATATATATATATATATATATATATATATATATATATATATATATATATATATATATATTTAATATTCAGTCTTTGGAGACTTACAGGTGAGAAAATTAATATTTACAGAAGAGCTGTTATCACTTAATAATAATAATAATAATAATAATAATAATAATAATAATAATAATAATAATAATAATAATAATAATAATAATAATAATAATAATAATAATAATAATAATAATAATAATAATAATAATAATAATAATTCCCCTATGGAAATCTGGCCTGACGACACATCAAGTTTACAGAGAGTTCATTCTTATTGCCAATGGGCATAAACACTGTCATTCACTGACATATAAGTTCTGAATTATAAATAAGGGAATGATGAAGCAGAGATATACTCAACTTTTTTATTTCCTTATAGTCAAAAATGAATTTTGTTTGCTTTTTGTAATACGTATCGTATGTATTAAATTTATTATTGATATTTTGAGAGTTAACATTTGATATATTAAATTCGTTGCTATAGTAGGATTGTAAAATATACTAAAACTAAAAAGAAATTGACTGATGTATATACTTAAAAATATTTAAACAATATAAATAATAAAAAGGTAGAGAGAGAATTGAAAATAAAGTTGAGTAAACACGCAAAAAAATGATAATAATAAAAAAATAAAAATAACAAAAAAAATTAATTATAATTTTAATTAAAACATTTTTTATAATAAATAGGAAAAGTACTGAATATCTTCATGGACTGAAAACAGTAAAACAGTTGAGTTGCTATCTCTATTATTTGACACACGAAAACTGTTTAATATATAATAATATAATATATATATATATATATATATATATATATATATATATATATATATATATATATATATATTATATATATATAATATATATATATATAAATAATAAAATAAAAAAATAATCTTCATCCCCCAGGAAGGACTATTGTCCTGTCAGTTGGATCTTTCGAGGAAGATCCTAGGGTTTCACGGGCCTACGGCGGTTACCGCTGGCTGGACCAGGCCTATCGCGGATGCCGGAGATTATTCCCATCAGTGGCAAGGGCACTCCACTGATGTACTCGTTTAACGACTGAGTCATTCGGAGCTAAGCGCAAGGAGGAAACAGCTCACATTTCTCTCTCCGGCCAGGCCTCGAACCCTGGACCTCTCGTTTGCCATAACGAGTGCTCGATCGACTGAGCTACGGACCACTATATATATATATATATATATATAATATATATATATATATATATATATATTATATATATATATATATATATATATATATATATATATATATATATATATATATATATATATATATATATATATATATATATATATATATATATATATAAAATAAAAACATTCATCAAATAGAAACGATGTTAAAGTAATTATCAATCTTCCTTTGCTTTACTTATCCCCATTTCCAATGTGAAGATGTGGACTTAAAGACAATGATAGATGTTAATGAGA
>SEYY01003126.1:35000-42324 GCA_009176605.1 Armadillidium nasatum | reverse complement strand
TCCATAAGTAATACTCCAAAAGCCATTGCTTTCTTTTACGGTTTTTCCAATATCTCAATCCTTCAACAAAATTATGATTTACTGGTCGCGAAAATCTAGATTTATTTCGATTACAGTGAAAACCAAAGAAAATAAAATAAAATATCTTTAAAAAAATCCTTTATTTTCACCTCTATTTGAAAACAGCAGAATTAATTTTAAGGAAAATATTTACAGTGCTCGCATATTTACGACATTGGAAAAGAAACATATCTGCAACTCAACCACAACCAAAATATTTCCAGAAAAAGCTAAAATACCTTAAGATTGATACAATATTCTTGTTAATGCTTCAGGGATTGGTAACCTATATTAATAAGCCAAACATTTCCTGTTAATATTTTTCTTTTTAATTATATTTTGACCATCACCTTGCTATACCCTATTCTTATTTATGATTCAGAGCTGCCAACCGTATTAATAAATCAAATATTTCAAGTTATATTTTTGTTATATTATATATAAAAATATATTATTATTTAATAGATATTAATTTTACTCATGATATTTTATTTGGGTCATTTGTTTGTTTCTCAATATTTCTTTCACGTTAAATTGGGTTTCAATATTTGTATCTTTATTGAATTATTTTATTACATAAAAATAAGAATCAAAATAATTAAATTAATTAGATACTTAGAATCAAAGCGCAAAATTTATCAAATTGCATTTACAAATATACTGCATATATCCTATTTCAATCCAATATTATATATATTATTATTATTATTATTATTATATTTATATGTATTATATTATTTATATATATATATAATATATAATATATATATATATATATATATAATATATATAATATATATTATATATATATATATATATATATATATATATATATATATATATATATATATATATATATATATATATATATATATATATATATAATATATATATATATATATATATAATATATATATTATATATATATATATATATAGATATATATATATAGTACTTTATTATTATTATATAATAATTTATAATATTATTATTATTATTTATTATATTTTATATTAATATATTTTATTATTATATTATTATTATTATTATTTATTAGTTGTATATATTAGTTTGTATTACAGTGTAAAGTATTCAATGAATAAAAGAATTTTGAATTGAATTATTTTATTATTGGTTATTATTATTATTATTATTATAGTATTATTATTATTATTATTATTATTATTGATTATTATTATATTATTATTATTATTATTATATAATTATTCATTATTTTATTTCATGTCATTATTCATAACGATAACCGCAAATCTATAATGAATAAAATGTAATAATAATATATATATAAATAATAATAATAATAATAATCATAATAATAATAATAATAATAATGATAATAATAATAATGAGCTAACAGTAAGATAAGAAGAAAGGTACAGTTACTACTTCTAATAATAATAATATTAATAAATTATCGGAATATTATTATAATGTTCCAATCTTTTCAATTTTCTAGGAAGATTAACTCTTTTATTATTATTATTATTATTATTATTATTATTAATGATGACTATCTAAATTTTGAAATGCCTTTCTAAGGTTGGTACATTTAAAATATTTTCCTGAATTCTTGCTTATAAGGATAATAAAGTATGTTAAAAAAGAAAAATTAATAAAATTCAATTAAAAAAAAAAAAAAAAAAAAAAAAAAAAAAAACATTAATTATTATTATTATTATTTTATTTTTTTTTTATTTTTTTTTTTTTTTTTTTTTTTTTTTTTTTTTTTTTTTTTTTTTTATTTTTTTTTATGAATTAAATGCTAATTAATGTAATTTTGTTTTCAATTTTAATTTTAAGTTGAGTTTAAAATTAAATAAAATTTTTTTTGAAGTTTGGAATTGTTTTAAATTTTTAATTTTAACTCGAAATATTTCATCTTCATTGCTGTGGAAGTCACTATATATATATATATAATATATATATATATATATATATATTAATATATATATTATTAATATATTATATATATATATTATATTATAGATATATATTATAATTATATAATATTAATTAATAATTATAAGTAAAAGTTTATAAATATATTGTGATTAGTTTAATTTTCAGTTTATATATGGTTGAAATATATAATGATGAAGATAATTATAAAATTTCAAGAGGTAAGACATTAATGAATTGATGAAAGTGAAGAGTAGTAAGCAAGACAGTTATAGGTAAGGAACGAGAATATTAATTACACAATACATTATTAATTAGGATTTTACTGTTCAATAATATTTTATTATAATATAGTCTATTTGATCCATTATATGTTAGAGTGTAACTTTACATGGGTAGAGAGGTAACACAAGACCATCCCTCCCTAATCATTGAAAAAATGAATAGACTAATTAATTTTATATTATTTATAATTATATTATTTATTATATAATTTATATAAAATAATTTTATATTTAATATTTACATTTAATTTTTTTTTTTTTTTTTTTTTTTTTTTAAAGTAAGAGTTAATATAATCTCGACAGGCATTGCAGTGATATAATTTTCTCGAAGAACAGATACTTATTAATATTATCTAAGAGTTAGATGATTAATCTTGGATCCCGAATGTGGAATCGAGAGGAACTGGACCATGACTCCAGAGATCCAGATATGTAGTATCGCATCACGTGAAAACCCTCACAGAGCATGCGCACACAGGTTAACTGTGATGATACTTAATAATGCAATTAATTATTAACTATATATACTATTTAGTATTATGGTTTTTAAAAAATAACAGTTGGATAGTATTTCCTGTTAAATGCTTGGGTGAATCACCTTCTTAGATATATAAAACTATTTTGCCGAAGAGGCAATAGTTTCTAGTAATTAATCAGAAAAGTATTACAGGTTATATAAATTAATAGTATTTATATATGTAATCATTATAATGAACTTAGCGTTTAGTTAAACATCTCTAAATTTAATATGTATATACGCCTGAACTTTATTAAAATCACGCCAGAACATTAGGTAATAAATGAATTATTATTAAAGGAAAATATTCTATTTAATGACTGTTATAAATCCTTAATTGTCTTCTGTCCTAATTAATGTTTCTGATAATCGATATACTTATGGATTAAACTTAGTTTAAAAATATTAAATGGGAATAATAAAATTTTAATTTATACTTCTTTCACAAGTTATCCTCACTGAAAATCCTCATAGGCAATAATTAACATATAGGATTTTTTTGATATATCAGTATTTGCTCAATTAATATCTAAACAGATATAGTAGTATTGTTGTATAATTTCGGAGATGAGCATATAAAGTAAAAAATTATATATAAATTTTATTTTTAAACTTGTATGCTTAATATTTCAATAAGATAACCTATAGTTTCATATTTACAATAAATGATTTTAAAGAGAAACTTTGATATAAATAATAATTCAAAGTTTCACTAAACTATAAAATTCAATAACTTAATATATTTATATAGGGAAGTCACAAAGTTTACATTTGAGTAAGTATATTAGTACATCATTCACTTCTCACTAATGTAAGATTACAGAATTTGATAAATCTTGTTTTATCAGGTATTTGCAATTAACAGTCAAAGTTCAAGTAATCTTCTAACGTTGTAAGAATAAGGTATCTATATAATAATATATTATATTATCTAATTTTTGCAGTTATTATATTATTATATATAATCATCAATGTTATAAAGTCTACTATATATAAATGCTGTATTATTTAATACGTGAAAAACAAGTTAATTATAACCTCTTTTGTAAGAATTGTGAATCAATAGTGATACTAGCACTATATAATCTGTAATAATCAATTAGCTATAATTATCCTTATAACATAATATATGTTACTTACTGTTATAATAACAATCTCTAACAGACTGATGGTAGATATAATTAAATATAAATGTCGTTAATTACTTAAATTAGGAACCCATTTTCTCCTGTAAGTCTAGATATCTATAGTATAATAATAGTATAATAAATTATATTCATGGCTCTCAAGTATGGCACATAATTAGTGATGTAATCAAAATCAAAATGTCCATATGCAGGTCTCTAATAATAAAGGTAATTTTCAAAGTATAAATGCTCAAAGTAATAGGTAATTACTTTATAGTAAACATAATAATAGATAAATTTAACATTCAAAAAGCTCAGTAATATAGTCACTAAAGAAATAAGATAATGCGAATGTAGTATAATAATTGTTAACTAATACACTAAGGTTCAGGTACAGAAAAGGTCCATTTGATGTCAACTCTAACTTTCACCTTCTCATTTGAGTAGAGAAAATGAAATTTCAAATAATTTTGTTCAAAGTAATGACGTAAATGTTTTAAATGTTGAAACTAGACATGATGTTAATATGCCATTACTCATATATACAATAGTTTTTAACCTCCATTAGTCTAAAGTCTACATTAATTTATGTTCAGGTAAATTTCTTATAATTATAGATATTATTATTATCATTATTATTTTTTTAAATTAATTTATTTTTTAAAATAAGTTTTTAAAAATATAATGTGAGGCTTTGTATTGTGTTATTATATAATTTAATATAATAATTAAATAAATATATATAATATATATATATATTATATAATATATATATATAATTTCTGATGCTTATATTTACGTAATTGAATTGTAAAGATATAGTAGGTACTTTCTAATGTATTATTTCCCTAAAACTTTTATAATTATCTGAAATTGCACTTAAATCTTTATTTATTTTGAAATTTCATTTTAAGAATGAAGAAATATTGACATTTCTTCAAACAAACATGATTATCATTTCTGCCTATCATGATCATGATAAACAAAACTTTATTGTTATTAGCATTATGAATTGATTTTCTAAATGATTTTCTGTCATGTTTATGTAATTTTACTCTTTTTTTATATGTCTTTCTTCTTATTTTTTAAAGAAATTGTTCAATCACGATAACTTTCTTCTATTTCGTGTTTGTTTTTGAATATGTGTCATAATATTTACTCATTTGAGAGATTATTTCGATTATCGCTTTTACACAACAAATGATTAAGATATAGCTTTTTTATTTTAACAGGTGATTGTTTATTCAAACTTTGAAATTCTCATTTTAAGGAGATTTTCAGTTGGATTAAAGAAGCTTAAGCTATCGTTTGACTGTGTGTGTGTGTGTGTGTGTGTGTGTGTGTGTGTGTGTGTGTGTGTGTGTGTAGTGTGCGTTGGTGGGAGTGGGCGTCCTGATGTGTGTCTGTCTGTCTCTCTTTTTATCAGTTTTTCTCTCTATCTATTTTCTATATATCTGTCTATGTATGTATGTATGTATGTATGTATGTATGTATGTATGTATGTAGTGTATGTATATATGTATGTATATATGTATGTATGTAATGTATGTATGTGTATGTATGTATGTATGTATGTATGTATGTATGTATGTATGTATGTATGTATGTATGTATGTATGTATGTATGTATGTATGTATGTATGTATGTATGTATGTATGTATGTATGTATGTATGTATGTATGTATGTATTTTTGTATGTATGTATGTATCTTTTTATCTATCTATCTATCTATATACCTATCCATCTTTCTATCTTTATATCCCGCTTTCTCTTCCCCTTTTTGTTTCATTTTATAGAAAAGCAAGCTCTTACATAAACATGTATCTTTATAGCAATCCAAAAATTCATTTTAATCACGTATAAAACTTTAGCTACTCAATTGTAGAGAGGTTTTAAGAGCATTTTAAAACGAAGATATGATGGGATATAACATGATATTCTCTAACGCATTTAAAAGATACAACTTTATAAAGCAAAATAAATGTCGTGATTTAAATTTTTTTTATCTGTGACATTTATTTTTGTTGTTGAGTAATTCTAAAGTGCTTTATTATATTCGCCTTTCTTTAACGGATTAATTATAAGTGGAAATCGAACACATCGATTAATTTATCACAGTTCCATATACTTCTTCCTACTTTTTTTAACCTTTTTTTTTAGGGAAAAATACGTATGTACAGTCGTGAACAGAAGTTCGTTCCTATTAAGCTGGAAATAAATATTTATATAAAATAGAGATCATCTCAGATTCAGCCAATCACAGTTCAATTAAGCCCCTCTCAATGTTTATATTCTCTTTTTATTCAAAATAGAGCTTTTATGAAATGATCTCCATTTTTTATAAATATCTATTTTGCAGCTTAATAGGAATGAACTTCTGTTCACGACTGTACCTAATATGCCGTTAGTCATATATCTATGAAAAACAAAAATTATGTTTTATCTAACTAAACCTATGTAATGAAAACATATATAATATTAATATATATATATAGTATATATATATATATATATAATATATATATATATATATATATATATAAATATATATATATATATATATATATATATATATATATATATATATATATATATATATATATATATATATATATATATATATATATATATAATATATATATATATATATATATATATATATATATATATATATATATATATATATATATATATATATATATATATATATATATAGTATATATATATATATATATATATATATATATATATATATATATATATATATATATATATATATATATATATATATATATATATATATATATATATATATATATATATATATATATATATATATATATATATATATATATATATATATATATATATATATATATATATATATATATATATATATATATAACAATCGAAAATTTTTTAAATAAATAAAACTCGTTAAAAAAAAAAGAATCCCTTTGAAAAGCAAAATGATTAAAATTTCATAAAAAATAAATATAAAATCCTGTTTTTTAAATGTATCCTGAACTGCTGAGAGATTTCTTGTCAAATGAAAGTCCCAGGTTCAATCCCTCTTGACTATATATATATATATATATATATATATATATATATATATATATATATATATATATATATATATATATATATATATATATATATATATATATATATATATATATATATATATATATATATATATATATATATATATATATATATATATATATAATATATTTAAAGGTTAATCATGGAATTATCCTCTCTTCCTTTTAGGGAGATAGAAAGTCTCTCTCTTAATTTTTTTCCTTTCACCTCCTTCTAAATATACAATAAAGTAGTGAATTTATATTTTCTCGAATGGGACACGAACATTGCTCCTTCTAAATGGCAGACACGACAATCTACCTAAGA